>VOMN01096435.1:0-15491 GCA_014899125.1 Orchestia grillus | reverse complement strand
TTCGTTCCCCAAAAATATTATTTTTTAACATATTCCTAATTTCGTCACATGATCTAGGTAATATATATTGTACGTATTTTAAATGCAGTACCTACCCTTCGAAGAAAATATACATATGCTAACTAAAAACAATTTCATAACCCTTAGCTTTTTAACAAATATGAAAAACATGGAAATGTAAAAATGGGCAATATCTTAATATACGCATGCGTATTTTCATAACTTCGATTGAAATTATCAAATTATTCATAATTCATTTGCTGTTTAATATATTTATAGCGTCTTCGAATTGCTTGCAGTATTAAAGCAGTTTTTCAATACTGAGCCTCATGCCTCCAATTCTATCGCCGTTTGTTTGCTCTGTAGAAACAAATTCATTAAGACGATTTGCAACTGAAATAAATTCAGGAAACCTATTTGTGTCGTCCTTTATTTGATCACGTGTTTTCGCAGTATAATCTTTTCAGGAATATTTTCGTTTACTAATATAACCTCAATAACAGACAGGTACTCAAGCTACAGTAGTTAGTTCTTCATTGCTAAATCCATTCTTCATCGTACTTTTCTCACAGCTCATTTATGTCATACACAGCAATACATTTGAATCCTGCTGTATGATTAAGTTCAATTGTTTCCTCATAACAAATTCTATGGGTTTACCGGTACCAGTATTTTTGACGCAATCTGGCCACAAATTCTTCATTGTGGTTTCTGTCTCCAAAACTTGTGACATTATTAAAACTATAATATCTTACTAATATGACTTTCATTATTCATAATCATACAGCACCTTAACATTTCTATGGCATCAAAGGCATTAGAGCTTTGTGCAGGCTGAGTGAGTGAAGCACAGTCACGCAGCTAATAGGAGTTTGGTGTCACAGATACGTCATTACTGTTTCATACCTGATAGGCAGCTGTACGGTTAAAGAGTGTGTTCGTTCCTTCGTGTAGCTTTAACAGCTGCTCCAAGTTCAATGACGAATCTTCTGTAAGAGATGTGTGTCTTCATCGTTCAGTTGCATTTACTTTGCAATGACAATTCGCTATTAAGCAACGTAGTTTATTTGTATTCGTGTGGCCAGTGCACTGCCACCTTTTAAGAGTGAACCAAGCTTCATTTGCACACACGCGTTGATGAACATAAAGAAATCTTCTGTTGGACTGACAAACAGGTAGCTCCCCCTCTGCATAGTAAGGATAAAGACCATGCAATGGCATCCAATCATCCGATATTGAAAGCAAATTGGAATGTTATAGCATGTACTACAACTACAGACCTCAGAACTCTTAAGAGCATATTGATCCACAAAATCCATCCGTCACTGAATGCCCACGATAGCTGGACACCACTCAAAATGCTGGGAGGCTAACATAGTGTACTGGTTTTGCTTACCACTGTATGTAATATCAGTTCTTTTTCTTTCGTCAGATTTCAAGTGAATAAGAATAGTATATCAATTTTATTGTTTTTTTGTGTGTTTAATTTCTACTGAAGATGAGTGAAGTATCCACTCGAAAGCTCTTCTGATTTTAATAAATACGCTAAATGTCAAAAGTATGAGATGTTTTTACCTACCTTTGTGTTATTGTTCATTTTGAATCTGCTCCTTCGGCGTCTTAGTATTATATAGTCATAATTTAATATCTAACTATCGTCCTCATGCCATTTGTCATACTCGCGAAGTCAAGAGACTGATAATATTCAATATTATGAACTACATTTTAATTACAGACGTCCTTACGCAAATGTTCCGATCAACCAAGTCACATCCTTAAAATTTCAATACTTTTTCTTTTAACGAGCTATATGAAATAAACGAGATACATATAAAAACGAAATACAAAGCTATATATATATCTCAAATGAAAAACAAAATCTTTTGCAGACTTGCTATAAGTACAATGAAAATAAACTCTGAACGAAAACAGCATTTAACATGACAAGATGTAATTCAACGCGGTATTCATTTTCTGTTATTGTGTGGTACTCAACTGTATGCTGACTAGAACACTTATCAATAAAATAATTAAAATAATCTGACCCCTTGACTTGAAATTGTTTTTCGACAAATGTTCATTTACTGATTGGAAGATCTGCGGCAGCTTTTGCGGGAAAATCCCACAACCACCGCTACACCCTTGTAAATACCCCATAAGGCCAGATCATAACCCATGTGGGAACGAAGGTAATGTGCGCCAAAGCAATGGGAACTACAGTTATATTTTTCACGAGGAAAATTTCGTAATCTTGTTTTAAATCCTGTCGTCTCTTCGAGGGAAGAGAGCGAGTATCGAATGTTTTTCGGCACCACAGCCCATTCCAAAAGCATTAGGAAATCCTAGTGTTCTAGGGTTCTTCTGTCTCAACGTTATTGGAACTCGTGCATGATGTCTTCTAGTATATTCCACGATACGTCAATATGCATCAAATTTAATATCTGATAGAATCTTCTTCAACTTCAATTACCGTCTGTATATTGCATTGTACGTTGGTAACCTGACTATGAGTGATACCAACATCTAAAATTAATCCTTTTTCTTCGATTTTATCAGTGTTTCATGATAAAATACGTTTCAAATTCAGTAAATGAATGGTAAAATGCCTAAAACCAGGGAGTTGAATGAGTGAGAGCCAGTTCAAATCGTAGTTAATCGTAAAGTGGAACGTCCCAAAGGCAATTGCTCAGATGTTCTCACGGTGCATACAGGTCTCAAACGCTTTAGAGAGACAAAAGATGTAAAGACAGTGTAGAGAGAAAGTAGAAAAAAGGTTACATCGCTCCGTGATGACAAATCCATAATCCACCAGTCGATCAGAAGCAGAAGAAAAACATCGTCAAAGCTCTGTGCGGACTTCAACGCGGCATATACTTCACAAATATTATTTAGAACTATTAAAAGAAGGCTTGTAGAGTACGATCTGAAAGGCTTAAAGCCAAGAAAAAGCTATAGATTTCTGAAACGAACATGAACCAACGTCTTTAGTGGGTCAAAAACTACTCAAATTGTACCAATGAACAATTATTGAAAGCCTAATGATGTGATGAAGATTAATGTGACTTAAGAAAATACGTACATATAATCAAAGAACACATAAACTCAATGTAATTGCTTTGTCACCCAAATAAATAAATAAAGTATCCAACAAAAGCTAACATGAGTTTCCATCTTTCTACTTAGGGTTTCGGCACATCTGGTGCAATATTCTTGCATCGCATAGTTGGAGGAGCATTTAAGGCTGAAAGTTAACTACCAAACGTAAAACGTGGGGAAGCTTCTATCATAATGCGGGCCTACGCTGCTGCTACATTACCCTAAAAAATGTTTTTACCTCGGGGAAAAATGAATTCAGCTGTTTCGATGTTGTCGGATATTTTTGAGCCATCAATTACTAAATTGTATCTAGGAGTGTCGAAAAACTGTAATCTTTCAGCTGGACAACGCTTTATGCTATGCAGTAAAAATATTCGTCTCGTCGACGTTTCAAGACACGCGAGTATCGTTTTATGGACTCAAAACTCCATTTTAAAGCAGATCAAACACCTATGGAGAATTTTTGGTAAAGCTATCAGGAACACAACAATTAAAAATATATAGCTTCGGAAACAAAAACCACGAAAAAATGGAGTCAAATTGAGTCAAGCTCCTCGAAGAAACTACATTAGTTGGTTCAATACTTTATAGTATAAAAAAAACAATTGTGTTAAAAGAATGTCCACCACATCTTAAAAAATATGTATTATGAAATACACCACAAACCACTATGTGTATCAGTTTCATTGACATTGAGATAGCAGAACCCCAAAACACTGGAATGCCCTAAAAATTTCGGTGAAGGTTGCACGTATGTGTATAGAATCAGGAACCTTATGTATTGGGGGTGCGAATAGAAAAGCTGAAATTAAATGTTGGACTTACTCTCGAGTTCGAGTCCTACGAATGAAGCCCACCAATTTATATCACGATACGATAAATGAATTAATCACGGCTGAGTCATGTAGTATCATGCCTGTAGATGGGTTAAAATCCTTTGTATCAAGCTGTAATGAAAGTTCTCAGCCTTCTCTTAAAGACAACTTTGAAACATAGTTTGGCAAATTTAGTGTTCAGTATAATGTTTTTTACATCTATCTTAATGAAACTTTCCTTTGTCTTTGAAATTTGACAGTAATGTCATTTAAAAATTAATATTATAGGCCCATAACATACCCGGCCGGATAATCCGGGGGTGTTTTCTGTAATGGGGCTTAGTGACCCGGCCACTGAGTTCCTTCCATCTATATAGTCGAAGTAAAGAGCGCACACAGCGTGTTTGCTCTAACAATCTCAGATGTGGAATACATCAAGTTCGACAATAACATCACTCAAAAAAACATATGGAAATGATGTAGTAAGTAAACCAAGTGTATAAAATAGTTTTCCGTTTAAAAAAGGATGACTTCAACCTCAAGAATGAATGAAGAGATAGTTGGGTGAGAAAATTTTCACTCCTTCAGTATTTGCGTTGTTCTGAAGGGCGTATGAAGAGCAGAAAACATGATAGGCTTTACGAATAAAAACCTTTGCTATATGGAGGTCCAGCTCAGTTTCCCTAGGAATGGAGTTGAGCGGTTACATTTTTTAAACTACCTTTACAAACCCCCTTAGATGCAAGGTTCATTCACTTGTGTAACTGTTTTTGAAGACATTTAAACCGGTGGAAATAATGATAAGACCCCCCATTAAAGTGCTGAGAATTTTCTTATTACTCCACAAATTCCTCCGAAAATTTGTGAGGGGAACATAGATCGTATGGAAATTAGTATACATATTCGATTTTATAATTCATTTCCTCGAAAAATAGTTCTTCACAAAACTACGTTTTCGACAGTGGAAATGATTATAATTTTTATAAATTTGTATTTCAGGCTTACTTCTGAGTGCAAACGAAAGAATAAGTGCATATACAGATCATAAATAACTCTAATAATGATTACAAGCCACGTGAGTCCTAATTAAACAAATCATAAAGTCACCGCAAAATGCCGAGGAACTCATTTCTTAATGGAGATGAAAAAAGGTGAGGAACTCTTTTCTTAATGCAGATGAAAAAGGGTGAGGAACTCTATTCTTAATGGAGATGAAAAAGCGTGAGGAGCTCTTTTCTCAATGGAGATGAAAAAGGGTAAGTTTCTGTCCATATATTAGTAAGAAAATCAATAAGTTCTATTGCAAGAGAACTGTCAAGCTCCCCAACAGTTGTGAAAAATTATCCAAGCGACACTGAATCGTATGGCACCAAGTCCAAGCCGTCCACCTAAAATTACCGATGCAGATGGACATCGACTTTTTCTCAGATTTATCTGTCATTCCAAAAAAAATCGTCAACCTGTATGATTCACCACACTTCGTACATCGAAACAGGAAGACGGTACCTGCTTTAACTTTTAAACGCATGACCCGTGTAGATTGGGTACGGACGAAAGTAATATGGACAAAGAAGAAATGGGAAACCGTGGTGGTTTCTAATAAGAAAAAGTCTAATTCAGATGAGCCCGACTGCGCCCAGTATTATTGCCATAATTTAAGAAAGGAGAAGTAGCTGTTTTAAACAAAATATTTGGAGGATCTGTTATGATTTGCGGAGTTTTTCCTGCGTCTGGAAAGGCTTATTCATTAGTGATGGATGAGGAACAAAACTCTGCTCGGTATATCAATGATTAATGTGTTGGAAAAAAGAGCTGTCCTATAAATGAATCATCCAGACAAATAAAACCCAATTTATCAGCATTATAACGCTGCCATTCACACCTCTAACCTCACAAAAGACTGGTTTAAAACAAAAAACATTGAAGTTTTGAACTGGCTCGGTAAGTCTCCACATTAAAACCCAATAGAAAATTTAGGGGAATTTTATCAAGAAGAGTGTACAACAATGGACGTCAATTTGAAGATAGAGAACCGTTAAAGTTTTGAACTAAACAATATTGGAATGAAATTCTTAATGAAACTCAGAAATTTTATTGGTTCAATGCAGAACAGGTGGGCAGAAGTATTGTAATACAAGAAGAATAAATGTAAACGCTATAATGTGTACCATTTTGTTGATAACTACAAATTTTCAAAAACTCTCTAATAATTGCCTCCCTAGAAAACCTAATTCTATTGAGAACTTTTTTGTGAAAACGTATTACAAAATCGAATAGGTATACTGGTTCCCATACGATCTACGTTCCGTGCATAAATTTTCAGAGGAATTTGTGCAGTAATAGTAACATTCCTACCGATCAGATGAAGTGTCTTAGACCTATTTTCACCACTTCAGGGATGTATTCCCACAACAAACTACAGTAGTCGAAACTTGACAGCCCTAGAAATGGAATGACTATTTGCCTGACTTTCTGTCTCGCGCATTCTTTACGGGATGAAAAAACACTAAAGTTTGTTTTGGCCCATTTTTTCTTTATGGGATTTGAAGGTTATGTTTAGTTGAATGATATGCCTAAATTTTTTACCTAAATTATCAGTTCGATAACCTCGTTTCACAGAGTTAAAGTAATCTTAGGTAGTTTTTTATTACATCTCATCCACCATATTTTCCTAAACTGATCGCTCAGAAGCTTTTGCAATCATTTTCTAACGATTGGTGCAAGGCTAACTTTAAGGGAAGTGGTTGAAATTTAATTTCCTTTAGTCAAAACGAAGTTCTTTCTATAAAACAGGCATCAAAAAGCTCATTTTTATTTGGAAAGTTGTCTTTGTAAAGAAAGGTGATTATATTGAGGACAAATAAATGTAAACCTTGATGTTTTATACCTCTTTCCCTTTTTTAAAGAATGGCTCAGAACTTTCGCTACAACCTGTTATCCTAACGTTTTATAGGAGAGCTCATTGTTGGGCTGATGTATGATAATATACATCTTTAATGGGTTCACACACAATTTATTTAATGCTGACAATTATCTCCCTAGGACTCTGAACACAATCTTCGCAATAATTAATACAGTTTCCCCTACACTCAGCATTCAATTGGCCAAACTCAAACACAATAGTGTTAAAAGTTTATGAAACATTTCTTTAAAGATATCGTTTAACACCATTTTATCAAAAAAGTATATCGAAGTTTTTAAAGGCAGAATATACTTCTAAAAAGCACACGAACTACCACTGTTCACAGCTTGAGTTGTGCGTTCGTTCATCGACTGCTGCTCGTCAGGATCACGTCAGACCCTGCACAGCACGTCAGACAAAACAATCGAAAAGATTTTGCACTCGGATCTCTTCCTCTCTCTAGCAAAACCAGAAACGTATAAACGATCCTCATCAATCCATCGAACCAGTTAAAATTTTTCTTGAATTATATGAATGAGGATCCATTAATTTAGACCTATGTATAGTTTGTCCGATTGTTGGAGATTCTAAAGTTGATGTCCGGGCTCAATGAACAGAGCTCGGACATGTTTCTAATCCAAATTATCGATGTCTAGTAGCCCGATGTTATGTTATTTCAACACTTATGCCCGAACTTTCATGATAATTTGATTTTTTATTTAGCTAAATTTTCTAATTCTAATGGAAATTTGTCGTCAAATGAGCCTATGCTTGACGCCTCAAGTTGTAGTTGTAGTTGTAGTAGTAGTGAAAGCAGCGCTTCAGTAACTCAGTCCATCTCGCACCGAAAGAGTAGGGACCATTTAGTATGGACTTAGAAGAACGGGGATTCTATGCACAGGGTGTGTTCCCACACAAGATCCCCTGCGCATAGAAACAGCAAGTTATGAAGGAAGAGCAAGAAAAGACAAATAAGAAATAGCGAGGAAGGAATGAAAACGGAAGGAAGCAAAGTGGGCACGAAAGACAGAAGTCCCAAAGGCCTATCTAAAGCTGAGGTACCCTAGCAGTACTCCCCTGGGGGCGCTAGTCCCCATAGCATAGGATAGACAAACCTAACTAACCTACCTCTATTGCCTATGGCCTATCCTATGCCCCCTGAGGGGTTGACGCCTCAAGATCATGATAATTTTGTAAATATTCTTTTTTGTAAATATTGTTGACTTCAGGAGTAATGACTTTAACACATGTATGTTCACGATATTTTGATCCAGAAGAATCAGCAATGGTTTAAATTTTCTAGAATCATGTAGTATTGTTAATGGGTTCACATAGTAGGATTGTGCTACTCAAGTCACGAAGTATCATAAATAGGCTCATTTAATGGATCATGAAGTACTAGTTACAGTTTCACCCAATCTAGATCTTTAAGTAACAAAATCAGATCCCCCCGTTTGGAAAATATCAAAACTAAGTAGAACTCTAGTGTTCTATACGAATATGCCTTGGCACTGTGTCACCAAATTTTACTCGTGTATTTTTAAAATATTAAAAAAAAAATATGATGTAACTGGATTTGGTAGTCTGATGCTTGTTTCGTAATCACAAATTAAACCATAAGTTGCATCTTTCAACTGTCAAATTTCTGTTTCCATCATTTGAATGCAACAAATTTTCAAGTTTTGAAACTCTCTTGATAATTTTTTCCTGATTAAAGTATTCTTTATTCATATTATGTAACAGCCAATTGTTATAACATCCTGACATGTACATAGTTTGACAAAGCAAAAAATTGATTTAAATGCTATTCGAACATCAAATATTATAGTATTGACAAAATATAAAAACCTAATTGCTTATATTCTGATTTGTTTGGATATTAAATATTGACCAAACAAATGTACAGAAGGCAAGTTACAGCGTCCGAACAGTTTTTCCTGTGACGCCTGTAACTACATACGGGGCACGGATGTAATCAATCTTCACAAATAAGGCAGTTTAGGTTAACCCCAGCCTTCTACACGAATGGCATTCTCCGGTACCTTCAGATCTAACTTAATTATCGTGAGGCTATATCTAAAAATCCCTCATGAGGCTCAAGTACACTCACTACTTTCAGCATGAGTACATAGGTCTTATGGACAAACCAAACAAACTGAACCAGTTTCCTGTCTATTTCTGGAATTACTAGGGAAGCTGCCTAGCAACGCGAGGCCGTCCTCTGCTTAGCGATCTACTGACCTAATTGTACAGGAATCGTTCCGTGACTGCACTCCAGTCTCACGCGAGTAAATTCAGAATCCATACATTCCATCACTGTACCATTGCTTGTCTGCAAAATGACACAGAATGATTTAACATCAGCTCTGAAATCATATACAGATGGAGAGCAGTATGGTAATGTAGAGGCAGAAATCTGGCGGTTTGGTGCAGTGCTATGGAGACGCACTACACAAACACGGTCCCGTCTACATGGACACTCACATTGGCGCCGCAATCGATGGCGCCGAGCTCGTTGCGCACAAAGGCAACCAATGTGCTTAGTTCGCAGCCTCAATCTTTCATAAAGGCAGACTGAGAGAGCCC
This sequence comes from Orchestia grillus, assembly GCA_014899125.1. Classification (NCBI taxonomy): domain Eukaryota; kingdom Metazoa; phylum Arthropoda; class Malacostraca; order Amphipoda; family Talitridae; genus Orchestia; species Orchestia grillus. The sequence goes on along the minus strand of VOMN01096435.1, from coordinate 6,092 downwards.
TTTACGATGGTAGTTTATCTGATAAATCGGACAGAGAAAGAAAACAACAAAAACGCTCCTGGTCTTGATTAGAGACGTTAACATGAACTCAGTGGAGCTTTCAAAAATACGTTCTTGCATTGTTGTAGCAGTGTTCTACGTTATATTTCCTAGTGATATAGATATTAAAAAATTTATATTAAAATACTTGTCTTAAGACTCGCTTATTCTTCATCAGCAATATCATAAGAAAATCAGATGCATCAGTTCCTACCAAGCAGGTTGCAGTCTGAACAAAAATTGGGCCAAGAGGATAATTGTAAAAGTAACCGGATTAGTTGTGCACGAGTACTAGAGAAATTATAACTGTCAATAATTTTAATGAGAATCTTTAGTTTTTTAGGCGAGTGTGCAAAATGTTCAGCTGTGCTAAATAGCACATAAGATACATTTTAATGATAAATGGTAAGTGTTTCACGCTATGGTTGTCAGAAGCTTGCATATTTTAGATGACTGAAATACGTACGTTTGTCTCCAGAGCATTTAATTTTTTTTTTGCAAAAATTGCTCTGAATTATTTCTGAGTTATTGCCTCGATTCACATACAGAAAAAATTCCTCTCCATTGATTCACTGGGGATTGTCAGCTCGTAAGTTAACATGTAAAAACTTAAAAATATCACATATAATGAGGTGTTAAACCATCAATTTGTGGTTCCTTGTATTGAATGTTCATTACATTTTATGTGTATAGGTATTTTTAACATATATTTCAGATATAACAGCAATTTAACTATAGAAAACTGACAACTTTCCAGTAGCTTACTCCCCCAAGTTTATCTCTAAGTCTAGTTGCAAAGAATTTCCATTGCATAAGAGTGCTTTGCTAAGCGTTTAACTATTTATTTGAAATTTTTTCTGTATGTTCTCACAGAAATTGTGACGATCTGTAAAAGAATCCTAACACTACTCAAAAAACAGTAATTCTAACGTTAACTACAAATGCAATGTTTCACGGAAGGCCTAGCCGTTATTAGGAACTCTGAAAGAACACAGCTTTCTGAGAATGCTATATTTTCTCACCGGGCGCACCGCGCGACCCTAATAATATTGCTAGGCAGCCCTGCTGATACCGGGTATCGGTGAAATGCCACGCCTAATGGCTGCGTACTCGTTCGCATATTGATTTATACGGAAATGTGAACATTTTTAGGGATGGTTCAACTACTGCAAAAAATAGTTCACCTCCGTGAACTACCGCAAGGTGACAAAAAGTGTTAGTTTTTTCTGGAACCGAGTGAAGTGTTTTTTATCGTGAAAATACGAAAAGACGATGACTGCTTTATGTATGTGCGTCTGAGGCGTAAATAACTAATGTGTATTACATAAGTAAAAGTTGTTCTTACGAAATGAATAAAAATGTTCACATTTTTTAAAACCAATCACATTTCTAACTAGGACACCTTAGTCAGCTATCCGAAATCAATCATTTGAATGTAGTACTCTAATATATTTCAACAGCGTAGAGTTTTATGTCGAGGAAAATTCTCTTCCGAGTTGAAAATTTTACAATCCCTTTCCATCTTTAAAATGAAACCTGTTTTAAACAACAATGTCAGTTCTTTTGAACTATCCCTAGTCAATAAGTAGCTTATCGTACTTTTACTCCAAAAATTGTAATTACGGTATTTCTCATCCTTTTCTGAAAATGTTAGTCATTGTTGTTTCCTAGCTGATGATGAGCGAATGCTCGAAACGTTCTACTTTTTACGAGTTGTTTATTTTTTCGGTAATACATTTTACGATGAAAAATGTTTTATACAGTTTTCCTTGTCCTCTCGTTCTCGCTGAAGATAATGAAGTTTGCAAATGGTTGCATAGAAATAAAATGTCATAGAACAATTATTAGAATTGATGCTGCTGGAATGAGTAATAATTTTACATTCTAAATAATTAGGATACCATATTACACAAGCAAATATCTAGTAGCATGTTAAGAAAAAACGTGGAAGCATGATTTGAAAATTTTGTGTACAAATCGACCTTTTATTTCAAAATATATAAAAACGAAAGGATGTTCAAGTGTATTAAATTGAGGTCAAATTCTTAGAAATTCTGAATTAGAACCTCTGCAGGCAGGATAATACCATCATCGCTGGACCACGTACTACATAACATATCCCCCCATCGTTTCAAAGCGACGAAATTATACTTATAATTAAAATATAGAAATCGGAGTGTTAATTAATGTACGATTGTTAATATAAGGAATTAATTGTGACGCTAATGATTAAATTGGTATTTTTAATTTCCTTGGTACTGAAGTCTCGTTCAAGTCTCTCTCAATGAACGAGACTGAAATTAAAGATACAAATTTAATCATTAGCGTCACAATTAATTCCTTATAGGCTTTAGTGTCAAGTCATTCTAAGTTATGATCGGCCTCGCTTTTAAAATTCATTTTCGCGTGGTGAAATATCATGACAAGAAAGCGATGATCGACCTTGCATTGAGTAATTGGACTTTCGGGAAGCTTGAAAACTATCTGGGAAAAATGAAAGAGAAGACGATAAGGAAAGTTCGAGAATGAGAACATACACACCCTTCAAAAAATGCAATCGTTTAAACTTACACACGCTCGAAATCTGACGTTTACAATGGATTATTATTTGTAAAAAGTAGAGAAAATTTGAGCACGGTATCAAAATCAAATGATAAGAATATTGAGCGTAGGGACTCAAGTGTGCATCAGAATGAAATTTGGCTCTATGCTTGATCTAAACATCAAGCTAAGAGTTAAACTTAATTGGGATATCAAAATGGCAAGGAGTTGCTTTCCATAGACAAGCATTGACTAATTCGTTATTTCTGAAAGTCCAATAACATTTTCGATGAACTACAGAATACTTTACAGTTTTATATCAATTCCTTCTTACATGCTGTAGACTGAAGTTCTAATTTGAAAATTTAACCTAAAAGTCAAAAAGAGAAACTCTAGGAATTTAAGTGATTAAAAAAATCAATCATTTGATGTCTGTACCAAAAACAGCTTTCGAATGCTTGAAAGAAGCCCTTTAAAAAATGAGCGGAAAGAGTAGGAAAATGAGAAATCTTGCATTCTATTTATTCTCTATTCTCTTGCATTCTATTTATTTTCTTTTGTTCTGTTCGATTTCAGCTGGGCTGTTATTTCAATTATACCACTTTAAATAGTTCGTAATATCAAATAAAGATGGAGCTGTATTATTATCATGATTCTTATTATCTTAATACGTAATAAAAATCATCATCATTATACACCTACAGTCCCGTCCAAGTTAAGGAACAAATATGAGCTCAATTTTCTTGAAATTTGTGTTAAATATAAACATATGTAGTACTTAATTTTTGGCAAATTTTTATGTTATCAGAAATAATACAATACAAGTTATGAAACTTCTTATATTTATAGGTGTTTAAAATTAATGAACAATGATAAAATTTCACTGGTTAAGACAGTTTCCTGGCATGATTTCGAACGATTTCTAGTTAATGTTCGTACGGTAAATTAAAATATGCTATTAGTTTTTGCCTAACACATCACATTTTCAAGATGTGATATAATATATATATGCACATGTATGTATTTAGATAGATGTATATATATGTACATAAAAAGATAGGTAGATAGATTGATATGGGACTTCACAATATTGTGCTTAAAGTGAAAGAAATACACGCACGGATGTGCTAAATGTTTATTATTTGTGATTAAGTTACAGCCACATGAACTTCTTTTTTTCGATTTTCGGTCATGCACAACATATGGAACATCGCTGCTTAAGCACCAACAGTAGTTGGCCATCATGTTACAGTTTCATCTACCTTGGTAGCATTCTTCCATAACTTGAATGTCTTGATGAAAGCATTCACTATGCTCTTCACTAACATTACCCATGTTCTCTAAACAATCACTCACATAACTGTGCAATGAGCGCAACTTGATGCTCATTCTATATCCAAGTGATTGAAAACTCAAAAGCAGTTCCTACAGAATTTCTTCATAGTTGTTAGCTTTCCTGTTTCCAAGGAAATTTTTTACTCCATCAGAGAAAGTATTCCAAGATTTAGCTTCTACAATTCACTGTTGTGACAAAGTGCGCATTTCTGAAAAGCGTTCTTATGTGAAGTCCATCAGATACTCCTGCCTTTTTTCTATTCACTCAGAGTTGGAAAGGTTGGACATATGCGGTAGAAGCAGTCTCTATTGCAATCAAGGGATTTCACAAATTGTTTCATCAAACTGAATTTTATGTGTAGTGGGGGACAGACTACCTTTTTTCTCTGAACCGGAGGATTATTGATGATGTTCTTACCACCAGGTGTCAAACTCCTTCCTAGGGCCATTCCTTTTTCCCCCAGTGGTCTACTGTAGCACTATTGTCCGAGTAACACAAGAAACATGCAAACTGCAATAAATGAAGAGTTAAAAGTTAATACTCGGAGAAAACTGTACAAAATTGGGGTATGGTGATAGCGTAAAAATGTGAAGTGATCCAACAACATCTTTTACTTTCCATGCCAAAATTTTTTTGTTTTTATTTGTTGACCAGTGTTATGAATGTCAATTTTAAAACAGTCTGCTTTCTCATAATTGGGAGATTAAGATAGAAAAGATAGACAGCCCTTAGAATCACTGCAGCATTTGTAACTATGTCAAAATGTCAGAAAGTGGATCCCAATGTAAAATCAGGAATAATAAATTTGCTCAAGAAAAATTATACAATTGAACAAATTGATCGAGAGATTAATGTTCTAAAATCGTTGCGAACTGAATTCTGAAACTTTGTAAGGCAATTATAGGCTAACTAACAATGAGGCCGGGTAGACCCCGGAAAACTACAGCAAGAGAAGACAGGGTTAAGCAGCGCTTAGCACTAAGAGACCGTTTTCTAAGTGCAGTTAAAAGGTTTTGAATAATTGTTGATGACTTTAATGTTTCACGGCAAACACTGTCCAGAAGATTGTGTGAAATAGGCATGTATGTAAAATCTCCTCTGAAAAAGCCAATGATTGGTGAAAATAACCAGGCAGCAAAATCGGCATTAATTTCCATAGAGGCACGTCAGCAGGACAGAATGAAACTGAAACAAGATAATTTTCACTGAAGAATCTCAATTTAATATACTCAGAAGTGATGATAAATAGTTTGTTCAGAGTGAATATACTTGAAAGTGAGACCTCGAAATCTATCTGTATAAAGAAGACTATTTAGTTTGGCGAGGGCACCGTGATTGTGTTCGGTATGATCTCAGGACAGAGCACGTCACCACTTGTTTGCTTAAGCGATAAGGTTAATACCGCTGTGTATACGAATTGGTTGGAAAAATATTTTATACCAGGGTTGCAGAATTCAAGGATTGAAAATCTTGTATGTATGCGGGTTAATGCGCCCTGCCACAAAGCAAAGCTGGTTAGGAATTAATTGGAATGACAAAAATTGTAGACTGACTCATCAGAGTCTGGACATGAACTCCTTAGAAAACTTATGGAAGACTCTGAAAGAAAAGGTCATGAAGAGAGATCCAACAAATGTTGAAGATTTGTGGTTGAAATCGCAAAAGGAATGGCCGAAGGTAGGAGTTGACGAGTGTCGGGTCTTGGTGAAATCCTGCATGCGTATATGCGCAACAGTGATTTAAAACAAGGGTCACCTCGTACTAAATTTGGAAAATAATCATTTGCGTACTGTTTTGTTTCCGTGTATAATATAAAAATTTATTTTGCTCCTTAATTTTGAAAAACCCACAAATGGAAATGTTTCATTGCCATTGTTGCATTATTTCTGGTAACCTGAAAATTTGTTAAGAATTAAGTCCTGTACATGCTTACATTCAGTAAAACTTTCATGAAAATTGAGCTTGTATTTTTTAAACTTTACAGTTCCAACATTTGCTACCTAATTTTGATGCGGCGGAATAATGTGAATCATAAGTTTCACGTTCAAAAATTTCCTTCATCACATCCAAGTAGCCGATTTTCATAACATCTAACATAAACGAGGTGCTGGAATTGTGAAGCGTAAGAGGGGGCTTAGCTTCTTAAACTTTATGAGCCGTCTAACCAACTGGGACA
>VOMN01096412.1:0-26690 GCA_014899125.1 Orchestia grillus | reverse complement strand
AACTATCCCTGATGGGCCGCCCTTGCCTCACTATCATCAGACGCCAGGGGGAAACGGTCTCATTCAACAGCTCGCTGTTTTGCGAAGGGACACCATGCACACAAACCGTCGGCACTCCAGTGTGGTCAGGGCATGAAGGCCCAAACATTTTCACGATATTGAAGATATTAAGACAGTGACGGTAATAGAAGCTAATGGTGTTGCATCAAACGACTGCCGACGAACACAAAATAAAAAATTTAGATTCACTTTCAGAATGTGCTTTAAGTGCTTCTACCTATTTTACAACTTGATCGATTTTTTTTTCAAGATTTACAGTTGTCCGATAAATAATATATCAACACTAACGTGCTTTCAGAGGAAATAAGGAAAAGTGTGATTGCTTAAAACTTCAGTCGAGGTCTCAAATATGGAGAAAAATAATTGGTGAATAATTTCATTTTATGAGCTGCGTTGCTAACACTTCCTCAATTTTTAGTTTTTTTTGTCGTTTTGAGTTATGATCTGTAATTAATTTTGTCATTTCTTGTTGATATCCTTGATAAACTGAAATACATAACAAATAATTCACAAAAGTTTCTTGCTTATTGAACATGAACACGAAATCTTCGTAATGAGAGATAAGGAACATAACGCTATGCACTTGTCAACAAATACTAGCGCTAGCCCCGTGTGAGGGTGAAAAGCTATGGGATCGACATGGAGATTTGGGAAGATAGTAATGACAGCTAGGTTATGCTATCACGCAATTTCCTTAGCAAGTTGTGTTAGCAAATGAACGGCACGTGTAATTTTCAGTTCAGCTTGAATAAATAAAAAATTATGTGATCCTATAACTGATATTTTCAAGTCATAACATGAACGTTATTTCCTCATTTGAATGCACCCAGTCCACCACACCTTGCTTGAGATCAGCGCTGACAAACAGATTCCCTACAGCGATGCGTGGCACGATGTTCCCAGTGTTTTGGAAACTCTAACTTGATAGATGGAATGAGTATAGTTGCTTTAACAGGGAGTACCAACATAAATGGGTACAATCTTTGTCCTTTCGTACGTGTAATGAAGCAATACGAGTACAGAGCTGTCAGCGCATTTGAATTGAACCGAGACTCGGCTCGCTAGTTTAGATCTCATTTCTCCTTACTTTTTTATCGTTGAAATAACAGCGTATGCAAATTTGAAACCTTTATGTTTGAAGCTAGTTGGAATTTTTGGAAAAATGGTTGTATAACAATACATCATCTACGGAAGTGCACAGCAAAATTAAGGAGATTTTGTAGCTATTTGAGGCGTCTAATCTTTGCAAATGTCGCTAAGCTTTGCCAGAGAATTAAAGAATTGCACAGTAAACCTCTCAATAGATCGGGTATAAAATTATTATGCGGAAAAAAATGCTTCATATTCGTGAAAATGGTAAAACAACTGGGCAAAAATTTACTGCTAATTTATGAGTAGAAATCATATCGGGCCGACTGTCAAAGGTTAGTGAAACTAATTCAAAAACGTGAAATAGAATTCAAAGCCCAGCATAATCCAAACAGCCATTTGAGCAATTAGTTTAACAAAGAACCTTATTCGTTCATTATTTATAAAACAAGTGCAAATATTGACCAACTGATGTCAGATGTATTGAAAATTTTACGGTATGCTGTTGGAGTATTTTTTGCAAACATTTGCAGTTTGAAGGTCATACATACAACAGATACAAAAAAATAGTAAGCAGTAACCACAACTTTCCAATGAGCAGGTATGCAAGTGCAGACCCCGCACGTGTCTGCGCATACAGCATGTACACCCAGGACGTACATAGCCTGTACATTCAGTCTGTACATACAGCCTGTTCACCCAGTCTGTACCCCCAGCTTGTTCACACAGTCTGTACCCCCAGCCTGTTCACACAGTCTGTACCCCCAGCCGGTACACCCAGCCTGTGCACCCAGCCTGTGCACACAGCCTGCATACCCAGCTTGCACACCTAGCCTGTTCACCCAGCCTGTACATGTATGAACACACATACATCCAGCCTGTACACCTAGCCTGTACACTCAGCATGCACATCCAACCTCTATACACAGCCTGTACAAAGCCTGTACACACAGACCTGTACATCGAGTCTCTACACACAGCCTGTACACACAGACTGTACACATAGCCTGGACCCACAGCCTATTCACACAGCCTGTTTTTAGAACTTGAACACACAACCTGTACACACAGCCTGCTCGCAGAGCTTGTATACACAACCTGTACGCACAGCCTGTACACACAGCCTGTACACACAGCCTTAACACACAGCCTGTAAAAACAGCCTGTAAACACAGCCTTTATACTGTCATGTTACACAGCGGTGGTGTATTCAAGGTGAAGTACAATACACCAGTGGTGGTGTATTCAGGTTACACGTGAAGTACAATACTCCAGCGGTGGTGTATTAAGGTTACACGTGAATTACTGTACAATACACCAGCAGTGGTGTATTCAGGTTACACGTGAATTACAATACTCCAGCGGTGGTGTATACAGGTTACACGTGAATTACAATACACCAGCGGTGGTGTATTCAGGTTACACGTGCAGTACAATACACCAGCGGTGGTGTATTCAGGTTACACGTGAAGTACAATACACCAGCGGTGGTGTATTCAGGTCACACGGGAAGTACATGCCACGAGCGATGACGTATTTCCGACGTGAGAAATGAAAGGCAGACGTAGACAGCAGCTGTCAAGCAGATATGCAGGTAATTTCACTTGTCCTTGTTTATTTCACGTACACCTTTTGTACTGAGTTGTGTATAACAGTCATACATAACAGATAAATGCAACTTTTAATAAGAGATTTTAATCGATATCCCAGTCGCTTACCAAATCACCAATATAATCGTTTACCAAAATACGGGAATGAAAAATGTGCAACATCATCGTTACGTATTTATTGAACATCCTGTACGGTCACCTATTCACTTCGGTTATTCATTTTACATTTCAAATTTGTCTTCCCTAACTTATTCTTTTTTTTACAATTTTATCGAAAAAGCAAAATGTATGGACCATTGATCACCTCTGTTAGTATAATTAAAAAAAAGGTTTCAGCTCGACACGATCGTAACGAATGTTAATGCCATGGCGTCAATCCTAGCTAAGCATATATATGTGTATATAATGTACGGTGGATCTAATCAATCCTAGGTAAGCATATATATATGTGTATATAATGTACGGTGGATCTAATCAATCCTAGCTAAGCATATATACTGTACGGTAGATTTAATCAATCCTAGTTACGCATATATAAGGTACGGTGGTTTTAATCAATCCTAGTTAAGCATGTATAAAGTACGGTTAATCTAATCAATCCTAGCTAAGCATATAAAATGTATGGTGGATCTAATCAGCCCTAGCTAAGCGTATATAATGTACGTCGGATTTATTCAGTCGCTTGATCAGAGAAAATAAGAAAGTTGAAGTGGAATACAAATTTGCGCATGGACATTGGAAAGAGGATATTATCAAGGATATTTTTTGCACTCCGAAGAAAAGATGTCAGTCATAGATTGTAATGAAATTAAGAAAATATTGCAGTTCCAAATGTTCAAGTTAATTATATTCATGTGTTTTTCAAGTGACTGATGTTGCAGAAACTATCACAAATAACACTTGAGGAGTTACTTTCAGGCATTGACAAGGGTGCCCCCCCGCGCTGACTATGCCTTTGCCCGGTTCTTCTCACCTTCGTATAAAAATATTACTCCCATAAATCGGCACAATCAAAAATATGCATTTCACATATACAGAGCGGCTTAAAAGTTACTTTAAACTTTTAAGCATTGATTACGATACTTCTGAGAGATTTCAAATTAAGTGTTTTTATGTCATCCAATGAGCCTAAAGTGTATCTAATTCAATGATAAACAAAAATTCTACATTCGTATGCACATTGTTTTGGTTAATGGCAAAACTTCATTGATCCTTCATTTCAGAGACCCTTCATTGATTGTCACAATGAATGTTGAATGATTTCGTATTCTATTGGTAATGCTTTTCTCCTAAAAAATATGGGAAATGATTTTTTTGACTGGCAAACCCTTTTTTGTGTGTTGGGTGACGATACTGCAATGAATCAACTCGTCGTAGAGATGGATTGCAAAATTTAAACTGAAAGCTTTCTCTTCGAAAATGAAATGAAGCTTTCACATTCAAAACTGGATGTTTTTAAGATAAATAAATGAAAGACCAATCATCACAATCAGAGAACTTGTCAATGATTTGGACGCCTTTAAAATAACAGTTAATTCCTTTTTGCAAACAAAAAACGGTCAACACTTCCTGAACTTTATAGTATATAACTAGGCAACGTCAACTTTTTTAGAAACTTGTCTCTCACACATACGTGCGAGGTGTAATCAAGCCTTTTACTGCAGCGGGTTCCCTCGCGTTCAGTGTCTTCAGCATAAATTTTTAAATGATTCTTGGAGTCTACGATTCAGTCTCTTTGTTCTAGGGGAAAATATGATCCTCTCTGCCACCTGCGTGCGCACAAGTTACTTTAAATGAATCTAGGAGATTTAAAAATTGTGTTAGCACGGCCAAGGAACATATTTATCAATCTTTTAACAAGTATTTGATCGATTTAAATCATATTAGCTTACAGTGAGGTTAGTGATTTGATAACGTGTTTATTTGCTCACAGTTACGTGCTAAAGAAAGAAAGCCATTTTTTGTATAAATAGAAGTTATCTTCATTTAGAAAGTTTTGTAAAAAACGCCCCACCTATCAGCATACACAGGGGAATATCAGTTCATACTATTATTCCGCGTGCAGTTTGCTCCGAAATTTTGTGTGCATCGTTTCAGTATTAAATATTTTTACTAATTTATCAAAGATTATTGTTTTTAGAGTACTAAGTGCTTAATATGGTTTTATGTACGTGCAAAGGAAACTAAGGCCTAATTTCCAAAATAATTTTTCAAAAGTTGTGACCTCAAAAATTATTCATTCAGTCGGGAAAATTTATTGATGCAAGGATAGCTGTTTGACGTTTTCTTGCAGAGAGGTTAGAAACGTCGAATAAAATTACGTGCACATCATTAAAACAAAACTGCTAAATCTGCCGTCCGTAGACGTTAACAAACTTGTAAGGTAAATGTTTCATAAAAATACCACACAAAATTACAGAATAGAATATCGCACAAAATCACAGAATAGAATATCGCACAAAATTACAGAACAGAATATCAAACACGATTTAAAAAATTAGAACCCTTCTTGGAGTACGTGTTTCTTGAACTTTTTTAAACGACTGAAGTGCATTAGTTCCTATAAGCGAGGGGGGCAGCGAATTATTGTACGATGTACTTTGGAATAACTCAAATCGCTTCTCAATTTTGAGGCGGATATTCGGAAAATCAAAAATGTTACGAGTCAATTAAGTACCATTGACCGCGATTTAACTTTTCAAAAACATCACGTTGGAATCGTCTTTCTTTTCGATTTCATCTTGGAGAAACACGAGTAAAAATACTCGTATATGTACTTAGAGGGCACGATTTGAAGGCATTTCTACAAGTCTACTGTGCGAACATTTCTAGCTTTATCCGACCTGATTTTTAAAATTATTCTTGAAATTCTTTTCACAATTGCTTCTGCTATTTTTATGTGGGCATTAAGTGCTCTACCTCAGAAAATAATTCCATAAATGATACAAAGGAATACCAAAAAATAATGAAGAGAAACAACTGCTTTATAATTTTAAAAAATTGAATGGCATGTAAGATCACAAAACTGCTCAGTTTCTCGCACACTTTTTCGATATGATCTATAAAAATAAGATTGCTGTCAAATACTATGCCTAAGTATTCAGAACAACATGCCCACACTAAAAAACTACAGTTAAAAATTGTTTCAGGCATAGGGGAGAATGAGGTTGCGCAGTTCATTACATTAACTCTGTTTTGCCCACATGCAGAGCAAGTTTCTTCACGGCCAGCCAGCGATTCAACTTTTAACTTTTTTCCTTTTAGACACCGCTTCGTCATTGTTGCATGAAATTATATGCATATAAATACAGCAACATCTGCGCATGAAATAACTTAGGTTCAATCAGGAACGTGCTAGAATATTATAAATTTTTATATTATATACTTTACATATTGTATGTATCGTTCTAGACTATTTTTACGTGAGCATTTTTCATTAAAAATTACAAATAACAAAGAGCACGGCAAGAAGTGTTATTTCATGTCATTCACACATACACCCTATGACTGGAAAGACAAAATAGCTAAGAGATGGCTTGAGACAGACGATTATTGACCGTTGCAAACAAGGAAATGGTTATTAAAACGACATTTCTAAATGCTTTGTCATCCCGATATCTACAGTACAATCTGATATGAAGAAGTTTAATCAGTTTGGCAAAGAAGAGCCTTAACATAGACATAGTAGGAAATAGCAACTGTGTCTGAAACTACATGATAACTGTTTCGTGATGTCGGTATGAACTCTAAAGTAGTGGAGGATGACGTTGTTAAGATGTTCGGATACGCAGGTTACCAGCGTGAGTACTCCAATAATGTAGAGTTCTCTGAAAACTTCAACTAAGTAGTCTTCGAACACGACGAATACTTTAAAACAAATCATGTCATGTTACTGCTCCATTAAGCTTTGGTAAGGCTCATTTGGGCAAAGAAGATTGCTTCTGGAAACGAGTACTTCGGCGTGACGAAACGTAAATCGAGCGTCTCTGGCATAATGATGTCAAGAAGGTTGGACTCCAGAAAGGTGAAGCTTTCCTCCCAAGAACTACAGTTTCAGAGCTATCAGTTAAGCACAGAGGTGTTCCTACGATGTTCTGAGGTGCTTTCTCTTCAAGTGGACAAGAAAATTCACGCCGATCAAAAGAATAAGTTTGACGATTATATCAGAATTTTGCATGAAGACCTAAAGTTTTCGCCCCAAAATTTTGATCCAGGCCGAAAATTCACTTTCCAGCTAGCTAATGATTTCAAACACAGTCTAAATACGTGACTGCATGGCTTCAAGAATACAAAAAAAATGTCGTCATACTCCGAAGAACCTTCAGAAATTAAAATGTGTAGCCATTAGAGAATGGAAGAACATTCTAGTAGGTGCGTGGTCGAATCTCATCAAAAACTATAGGAGAAGATTGCTAGAGGTTATAGATACGAAAGGCCTTACTGTTAATTATATTGACATTGTAGTTATACTCACATTTTCCTAGAGAATGAACAATTTCATCTTCCTAACTTTTAGGAAATTTATTTGTTATATTTATCATATTAACCAATTTCTCTGAAAATTGAGCTTATATTTTTTCACGCACTTATGAACATTTAAAAACTTAGGACAATACAAACACCAGTTTTTAAGAACTTGGGGAAAATATTCAATATTGGAGGATGTACGAATAATTTAGACGCTCACTACATAGTAATGTCGGCAGAAATTGTGATACCAGACCACGTCTGCTTCGTCCAACGTTGCTATGTGAAAGTATGCGTGTACTCTCACCGTGACCGCGCGCTGTCACAATTTTGAAAGGACGAAGTATTCGAGGATAATAAGATTTGAGCGTAGAATACAGTTGTTTTTAGGTAGATGTAGACAGCGATACGTTGTGCTCAATAGGATATCTTAAGCTGCACAGCTCAAAATTGACGGAAATCATGACTATTTTTCAATGCTACTATTCATTGAATGTTTGCATTTTGTTTACAAACTATTACTAACCATTTTGCTCTAAGAAGAGCGTCTTAAATGCTAAAAAGTGATCCCATGGGTTAGTCGAGTTGATTCTTGCATAACCATTCTTGGTGGAAGCTAAAAAAATAATTTGATGCACAGTCGCGTGAGAGGCCTGGGAGGCAAATGATTTCGTGCTCTTAATGCTCAGCTGTTGTAAGTCGTCCCCTCCATAACAATTTTTCTTTCTTAATGCCGTTTTGAACTTATCTCTATGTACTTTTGGCTACTTTGAATTGATTGCTGCCTAGGCTTAGTTAACCTCAATGTTAGCGTGAATTGTCTTATGCTTCCAAAAATATTTCACTCTGGGTGGTAAATTACAATTCATTTGGTAAGAAATCTAAATTGGACTGCAGCAGCTGATAAAGCTATTTTCCAGTAAAGGATTTTACGCAGACTGTAAAATCAGACTGAAATCAGAAGTCAAACTTTCAATTTGGAGAAGAAGAGCAGCGTAGATTCTACGCGTTTCAAAAACGTAAAAACCAATTTCAAAAGCCATTCTTTCAAGACTCGGCTTGCTTGAGCTGATGATACCAAGTTATGAGGGGCACCAGGTCGCGCTCGGTGGGGAGTGGCGTGTGTGGTACTCTGCTTCGTCGACGCCGTGCGATGTTTAACCGAGAAGAAACAAAGTGGAAACTACCAAAAAGCGCATCAGAAATACAGCGTGTATGAAAGGCGAAGCAGCTGAAAAAATTTATTGCAAATTTAAGATACGTTGATTAAAAGTTTAGACGTATAATAAAACTACTCGAAGAATTCTTGGAAAGCTTAGCGACTCAATCGACAGCTTAGCCATACCTAGAAAGATTAGATTCATGGCCGGCTGGAAGTAACTCGACACACCTGACTATTCAAACACGTACTCTTCGTTAGATGTACGCGACTAAATAAACTCGTAAATTGCGAACAGGAATACTACTTCCTGTTGGAGTAAAATGCAGCCTTCAGGTTATGGATCCGTCGCTGAGAAGTTTAATGTACCCACAGATCGGTACAGTTCAAGTGCGAGGTGCCAGAGCGTCTGAAAGCCCTCGTTGCTGTTGCAGCTGCCCGGAGAGCGCAGCGGGTAAAGTGCAGTAAATCAATCTGGAGAACTATGCGTGATCTAGGGTGCACTTTGTACAAGATTTATACTGAACAATAAGATCAGAAGTGGTAAAAGACATGAACCTTCAAACTCTTAATTTAGAATAATATGGGTGACTTTCACGTCATTAACGGATGCATTGACAACAGTTGGAGCTTGAAATAATACGAATTATAAGAGTTTTCATCTTTGAAAAATATATTATTTACTTAATTATGTTGAACAGGTATTAGTACTTGTGTAACGTTATTGAAACAAAGTATAGTATACTAATAGCTCATTCTATCTCAAGCGTGTGAACCTCAAACCAAGAAGCACATATGCTGGTTGAGTTTGCTTACGTTATAATAGAACAATTATTCTACGCAACAAGACTTTCGATAAATTTTTTTTGCGATTCCTGATAATAGCTGATCTGATGCCCGAAAGTGAAGTCAGGACTTGAACATGCGAGTAGATTCAAGTCACAGATTATAACAATTCACGCATTTCCGGTATATGTGAAGCATCTGCTCTGTATAAGCACAAACAATCCTGCGTTTTGCTGCAGTTACAGTTGGTCTGAGAAGATGCCTGTTGGTAAAAAAATTGAAAGAGATAAACTGCCAATTTCCGCTCTCGGACTGCTCGTAATTTACTCTAAGCTGTCAGGAATCTGCTGCGGTAAAACGGTTTCTGCTCCTAACTTTTAGTAGGAGGTGATCACTCGCTTTGGAAGTACGATAGCTTCGCGTGTAAATGCGTAATTTGAGGCTTACTTTGTGCAAAAATTACGTACTCCTCTATTTAAACAATCAACGCAGCATTATCGCAGTATACTCGACTGTCGGATCGCGGAAACGATTAAGAAGAAATGTTACGTCGCGTGTCGTTAGCCAGCGAAGTAATCACTAACTCTTCACATTTGATGGTCGCATATCCAGTGTGCATTTCTAAGCTTGCATGAGACATATTGGTGGCGACAACGGCTCTCCCTTACCCTCCGTCTCCCCAACCCCCTCATCGCCCCCTTATCTTCTCCAGAGGGGGATGTGACGAGGGGTACGTTGGGGGATATCTGTCTCAAGCCGGTGGGGGTCCACACGTCTGCGTGCTCCCCACAACGATCCACTTTCAGAGCTGCCCCCGCCACCCACAAAATGGCGGGCTTTAATGCCCGGCTGAACACAATCTAAGCTCAGTATACACGATCAGAGGCATTATGATATGCAGCAGCATACCACTTTTTGACATGGTCCACAGTGACTTCCTTTTAAACTCTGTGAGTATTCGTGAGGACATTCCGATGAACGCTATAAAATTACGCGTAACTGAAGTACCATTAGAATATTTCAAGGAAATTTTCACCATTCGTTTTCATCACTCGTAAAATTCTTGACGAAAATGGCGTTACCTTGCAGTATTATTATTATTTGCGGATCCATTTCTGCA
This sequence comes from Orchestia grillus, assembly GCA_014899125.1. Lineage (NCBI taxonomy): Eukaryota > Metazoa > Arthropoda > Malacostraca > Amphipoda > Talitridae > Orchestia > Orchestia grillus. The sequence continues at coordinate 16,399 of VOMN01096412.1, read as the reverse complement.
TAGGATCACGTGACCAAAGGAGCGAGGTCACTTCTCTGGCGCGTTCCCGACTCAAGCGGAAGACTCCAATTTGAAGAGACTCAACGTTCAATTATTTTTGCCACGAATTGTGAATTCCGTCTGTTCAAATAATTAATCATTAGCCTGCGATCCAACAGCCCGAAGACGTTCAATTACGCGATAACGAATTGGATGTTCATAAAAAAACAGGGTTTTCATCTCCACAGCGTTTGTTCTGTAACTGCTAAAGGCAGGCTTACCAATTTCTATATCACAGTACACGTTTTGCCTGAGTAGTGTTTTATTGCCTGGTGATCAACCCGCGCCTTATGCAAACGTCAGTAAAATTTTAAACAGTTGTGACTTGCAGAGCAGGTGCTGCGTATGATTTCGGCATACGCCACGATGCAGTGACGTATACGGCGGAATCGTCAAGTCTAACAGCTTGGTGTGAGTGGCATAATTAAGGCCTGTTAACATTTTCCACGAAGCGGACTACCGTGTCGAACATCAGAGAATCAATTAGCGGAGAATTTAATGGTCTTCAGTCCACGCTAGCGAATGAACGATGGCGCAGGTGGTCGGACTTCGATGAGAAAATTAGTGGGGAAAACATCGGTAGTACACACAGGGAATCACTGGAGCAAGAGTGGGAGAACATGTCAGTGAATTTGTGGAGGAACGCAAATGAGAATATGAAAAGAAGAGTAATAGAGCTAGCAATCGTAACTGGAGCATCTGGCCGGTCTCTCTAGCCCTTTCCGAGGATAATAACTCACAATGAGAATTAAATATCATATTCTTATGTTAATCATCATATTAATTATCATATGTGCTTAACAAACTTATAAAACTAAACATTGTCAGATTTTTGTCACTGTTGTCGTAAACTGACGACACTGCTGAGTACCAAAATAGGTTTCTGTAAACCACTAATCTACAATTGTGTACATACTTTTATAAAAATACCATTGCTATCCACGACTTTGCAGATTTTATGTTTCATAGAGCTAAGAGTAAAATTTCTCAAGTAAAATGCCATTCTATGATTAAGAATAGACAGGNTGAAAAAAAAAAAAAAATAGCCCATTGTAGGTTTTTTAACCAAGTATTTAGCCGTCATATTGCGAGATTTATGTTTCATGATTACATCACTCAATACACTGTTTGTCGCTCAGACTGAATGAAACCGAGGACATAACATTGACGCAAACATTTTGTCGCCGGATTCACATTCTGAAACTGAACTCTCGCACAATGCCACAACCGCAGTCTTCCTAGAAAATTTACTTATGGATAGACAAACACTATACAGGGTGCGAGGGCTATTTGAGGACAGTTTTATTGTAGTATGTGTTAAACGAACCACAATATTTTAGCAAAAAATGTATGTATTTAAATCAAATGTGTGTAAATTTCTTGATGATACTTGTTTATAAAATTATTCTACGAGGCTACCTTTGGCTTCAATGGCTGCTTCTATGCGGGTCCGAAACAGTTGACAGGAATAAGTGGACCTTATTCATTGCGGAGATCCGCTAGAGTAGGCTAGACATTGGCGGCCTTCAGTGAAGCTATAGCACTATAAGGATGTAGATTAGTCTCACTTTCAACAACGTTCCACAGGTAAGAGTTAAAAAGAATTTAAATCTGGTAAGTTTGGGGTTTCCAGTTCGGGGGTTACATGATCGTACAAATTCTCTTATAACCAATCTTGGGTTACTATACAGCTTTGTGAGAAGGTGTTAAGTTTTTAAGTCCATCCAAAGGCTTAACAACTGTTTTTAGAACGTCAATGTATCTGGAGCATTAGCTCAAAGACCCTACGAAAAATGTAACGCGGCATGGCATGACCTTCTCTACTCACAACTCATAAAACCATCATAGATGCCGGCAAGACAACTATTGCAGCATTTATTTTCATTCCATGGGTTAACACCTTAATTTAAATGGGATATCTGGAATAAAAATATAACTTTGTAAATTATTCCAGTGTGTAATGGGCTTAAAACGAAATTTTCTCGAATGGGCATCACACCTGTGCGATATAAGGAACATATCTGTATGTATAAACCCGACGATAAACAAACTAGCTTATTTTTTTCGGTCAAAGTTGACTACGACGAATTAAAATGACATTTAGCTCATTATTCACGCTATGATCATCACGCAAATACATGCTAGCATAAGTACATGTATCATATACTCAGTATCTATGTTCGCTTGGATATATTTATAAACTGGTACATCGCACACTGAAAACACAAATGAAAAATTTAGTTAAAAATTAAAACTATGTAAATAAACTAATAATTCGCCTATGAAACAACATAAAGTATATGTTTCTGTTACTCCTTCAGCGCGTATAGAATCATAGACTACTCAGCCAAAAAGTTTATTGGATTCTGGAGAAATGTGGAGGCAACGAAAACAATTAAGATAAATAGTTTGTTTGACCACCTTGTCCATTGAATCTAGCTTTCATCCTATTAGGCTCAAATTTTACAAGATTATGTACGAGTACGATAAAGTGCGACCAAACGTTGAGAAAGATCTTCGAACGTCTACTGCGAACTTGGGCTCCAGCTCCGTCTACAGTATGTCCCACAAATTTTCGATAGGGTTCAAATCATGAGACAGTGGTGGACACTCCATATGAAAAAATGATGCCTCATGATCCTTGAACCAAGCTTACACTGCGTGGGACCAGTGGATGAGAGCGTTGTCATCTTGAAAAATTTGTGAACCATCAGAAAAATAAAAATTCGTAGACGGATGTACTTGGCCATCTAGGATGTTCAAATAATTTTGAGATTTCCTTTTGTTGCTACAGAAGGTTCCGAATGCAATCCTGATCATGTGAAGCACCCGTAGATCACTACACTGCCCCTGGAAACCAGTACTGTCGGACCGATGAATGAAGGTTTCTAAGGGTCATTGGCGTCCAGTCTCGTTGTAAGTGAGTCATCTCTCTGGAAAAAGGAGAATTTTGATTCATGTGTCCAAAAGACGTATTTTTACAGTTCATTGTTTGTGTTTGTTTTGCAAATTGAAGCCGTTTCGTTCGATTAGCTGTACTGACCAATGGTTTCCTGATCCAGACGTAACTCCTTAAACCAATTTCCTTCAGTTCTCGGCCCACGGTGTGAGCTGAAATGTTCTTAGAAACTTTCTTGAACATGCTAAACAGCTTATGAACATCTTTCCTCCGGTTTGTTTTCACCAGTCGCTTCACAGAACACCTGTGGCGAGTATTCAGAGTTTTAGCCGTACCACTATTACCTGTAGATGACTGCATTTCACCATCTTTTTCAGCTAAGAAATGTTTCTTTGCACAATACTAAGTCCAATAGCCATCATTTGAGATACTTCTGAGGCGAATTTCCAATCCCGGTGCAAACCTATTATATAACCACTTTTATGTCAAAGACAGAGGTTTCGTTGGTAGGCTTTTTTCCAGCGGGATTATTCATGCTTGTTGTCGTAGAGAAGCAGGTGCAGTACTGGCGACCTATGACACTAAACGCAACAATTGTTATCGCTTTCATCTCCTTCAAATTTCTTATGAGAAAACCAGTAAAAAAAATTTTAAATTATATCTACGTTTTACCAGGGTGCCACAAACTTTTTGGAAGTGGAGTGTATAGGCACAATCGTTCATAATAATATGTTCAACTCTCAAATAATACTCAACACCTCAAATGCGGCGTGACCCGCTATATGGTCACGTGTTCAGTAAGATTGAAAGGCGTCGGTGTGTCACTTATCAGTTAACATTTTTTACATCTAAAGATGCAAGAATGCGAACAACACAGTAGAGATTCTTGAAAACGAAAGAAAAAAGGAAAAGCAGGTACCAAGGTGTAGTTTTACACTTGAATTCAAAAGCTGGAAAATGATTTATAGTTTTTTCCCGTTGCTCGTGATTGAGTTGAGATTCTCAGAAAAATACCTTGTTTTCTTGCTCTAATCCCGGGAAATATTTAAAAACGTGAAGTCAGTTTCAAATTCTCCATTTCTGTTGATCATAAAGAAGCGTAATAAAAAATTCACTAAGGATGACGAAGTCTTCATGGAAGCATCGCATGACTCGGGATACTCTTTGAAACAAACAGGTTATCACACAAAGCTTTCAGCCGACGTGGTCAATTAGGTGGTGTGCAAGTAAAGTAATGGGACTAACTTTTTGAACCTCAATTTTCAATTGAAGTTACAATTCTACACTGCATCTTTCACAGCAATAGCTTTGAAAAGTCATAGGGTGCTGGAAACAGGTTTTCCACTTCTCGACTCGAAAACATTGCTAGAACTCGCACACTAAAATAGTTTTCAGCTGGTCGGCCACAGCGTTTTCAATGTTCTCCAATGTCCCAAAATGGATTCTCGCGAGGGAATTTCCACACTTCGGAAAATGAAAAAATCTTAACGACTCATATCTGGCGAATAAGGTGCTGAGGAGCTAAAAAATTATCTTTACTTGATAAAAAGTGGTTAATTGAAATCGGTGTGCGGTAAGGCGCATTGATGCGATGAAGCGTCCAGTTGTTCTAGATGTTGTCTCCCATTACTAACTCTTTTTTGAAGTCTATCAGGAACATATGGATACGAATACTGGCTTAATGTCTCGCTTTAAGGCAACGAAAAATACGGAATAATGACGAAGAGGAAAAAAGATCAACTTCAAATATTTGCAACTCCAAAGCGTAGAAAGAGAAAGTTAATTTTCAGACTTGGTTAAATATATTCCGATTTCTTGTTCAAATTAACGTAGGAAGAGAAAGGTAGCGTGAAATCATTTTTCACTCTTTTTCTGAAAGATAATTTACAAGTGAAATACATTTGTAAATCAGTCGCAACGTCGATGTTATATATGCTTTCTCATAAGATTTTTGAAACAATCACGGTATCCTTTTTCTTGATCGATGCCGACGCCGAGGCATAATAAAGTTGTTTTTATGCTGATGCATCCTTTTTACATCAGAGGTCGAATCTGAGGATGATGTGGTAGCCTGCTTGTCGACTTACCGCCGTCCTTAATCCGGAACCTGTTGAGACCTTAATTATACTACACGTAGAGTGAGATGTATTGGAATGTTGCCCACCTGTGCTGGCGAATTGTAATTCGGATGATATCGGTTTGATGTGGTCGAGTGGCCGTGAATAATAAACGCTGTTTTTAGTTCATGGCGGACGGCAATTGATGTTCGGTTCGTCAGGGTGCTCACTACGCTGTACGTCGCCGATTTTCTAAATGTTAGCTTTCATTGTTTAAATTCTCCTATAAGACCAGTAGTGCATCTTTTATTTTATGTTTCGCTTAAACTCGTTTATCTTAAGTAAATCGTGCCCAAAGTTTCATTATTGTTTCATAAATAAGTCGATTTTTTTGCTCCTTTAGATTTTCATTATCTTAGAAGCGAGTTGAATCAATTAAGAAAGGCACTGAAGTGTATTACTTTATTGCACCTTCAATTACGTAAACTGTCACTGAAGTAGTACCGTATACTTTCGTCTGAGTACACTGTATTTTTAATATTTCAGTCATTTTAGCTGCACGTTCATAAAACACTTTTTTTTCCTACTGCTTTATAAAACTTGTTTAGAAGGCCATACAGGGCTTCACAAGCTGGTCAGACCACCTNAAAACACTTATTTTTCCTACTGCTTTATAAAACTTGTTTAGAAGACCATACAGGGCTTCACAAGCTGGTCAGACCACCTGTCACGCGAACGAGACAATTCAAGTATAAAAGGAGTACGTCAAAAACTTGTCTCCGCCCTAACATTTTATAGTTATTCCTGAAGCGAACCATTAATTAGAGTGAATATGCTTCAATCAACTTGAGATCCTTTGTGTGAGTTTGAACTGAAAGGTATCAAAAAAGATGCAGAGCTGGTTTTGTAAGAGAAAACACTGAAAGATAACAAGCAGAAAATCACCTGCGTACAGCTCAATGATACCCTGACGAACCACCCTTTGCCAGGAGCAGAACTTCATTTTCCGTCTGCCATGGACTAAAAACAGCTTGTATTGTTCAGGGCCACTCGACCACGCTAGGCCGATACCTTCCAAATTGCAATTCGTCAACACAGGTGGACAACGTTTGAATGTGTCACTCTACGGGCGGCGTGGGGAAGTGTCAGCAGGTTCCGTTGTAGGCACAGCGACAAGTCGACAAGCCGTATCACAACAGATTCCGACTCGACCTCTGAAGTAAAAAAAACGCTTCAGCGTAAAGACAGGTCTGTTAAGCCTTCAAGTCACCCTCGAACAAGAAAAAACATGCTGAGCTTATTTCGAAATTCTTATGACGAATTAAGCATGTCACAATCTATAACAGTGCGGCTGCGCTTGATTTACAAATCCAACGCTTAATTATGAATCACATTCTACGAATAATTGAATGGTGAATCAGAATATATTGAAGCAAGCTTGGAACTAACTTTCCCTTTCAAAGCTACAAAGTTATAAATATTTAGAATTTATTTGTTTTTCTCTTAGCTATTATAATTGGTTTGTCATTATCACGTTGAGATTATTGATTGAAGAAACTTTACAATTTTGCAATCACTCACGTTTTTGCTTCTTGGAAACTTTTACTAAGTCGTATGCTGGTTGTGAAATATTTCTTTTGGTGATATCGAGGTACAAAACTGATGAGCAGGAATTTCAACTACTGAGCGAAGGTGCATGTGTTTATCCAATGTGTCGTTAACATTCTGTACTACGTTCTTTAACTTAGAGAAGTTAATCTTTCACGCTGAGCACTCTAAAAAAACCGTACTTTTTTGTGATTCTCAAATTTACACTTTATAGGCTTGTGCAGGTACAAAACGAATCGGGAAATAAATGAAAATCAATGACTTTCAAGCAAAGAAAAAATCCTTAAAATGTGAAAAAAATTATTCTGTCGGACACCAATGCACACTTTCTATTTGAAGCAGTAATTAGGAATGTAATTTTTTTGAAATAAAAATTCGTCATTTATGAGGGAAGAATTCCTCTGCAATGCTCTCAACATTACTTCAAAATATCCTTCACTATCAAAGAATTATGATAGGGAAAATACAAAAGAGTGTGCAAGCGCTGAACATGCTGTACTTTAGTACGATACGAGCATGACCCTATCTAGCTTCTGTTTTATTCATAGAACGATTTGAAAGAGAATGAATGAAATTTTGAACATAACGTCATTCATCAACGCAAGCTGAATATTCTTGCACTAGCACCCGCTTTGTTACACGTGCAGTCAAGAATTAGTACCAGCCTTGCTACTCTGGTACAACTACACATGTTGAGCTGCGTCACAGGTACTTGACAGGTGTACCAGGCAGGTCTGCATTCACGTCTGTCAGACGTGCCAGACACCACAGACAGCCACAGCTGAGTCTGGGTAGTCATGAGCCCACGCGAGAACTCGGCGTTTACATGGGGGATCGGGACCGAAGCGTACGGACGAAGGGAGCGTGGCCTGCGCGGATCCGGAGCCCTCATGAAGCGGAGCGAGGGGAAAAGAATTTCAGTCCCGTATATGTTATGGATAGTGCGTCAGATTAGGTATAATACATGCATATGTTCGTTTTAGAATGCGGTTATTACAGGATGCCCTATGTATTGAGCATATTCGGGCCCACAAGTACCTATAATTGCAAATTTTCATTGTAATTATTCAAGAGATCCTTGTCTGTAATTTTAATTCATGTAACTTTTGTGGTAATAAATTGTAAAAATAATTTAAAGAACAAGGCTCCATGGCCTTGCAATCCTGGAGTGAGCAATCCGGTAGGCCTGTTCTCGAGCAGCGTTACTGGCAGGTATTCGCATGCTGTCCCTGGCAGATGTTCTTTAAAATCTTCGTCTAGCTAGTGCCTACCTGCACTTCCTTGAAGTGCATTCACCTACTGAAATATCCAGCAAGCTACTGCATGTGGGGCAGGCATTCACCTACTGCATGTGGGGCAGGCATCTACCTACTGCGTGTGGGGCAGGCATCCACCTACTGCGTGTGAGGCAGGCATCCACCTACTGCATGTGGGGCAGACATCCACCTACTGCGTGTGGGGCAGGCATCCACCTACTGCGTGTGAGGCAAGCATCCACCTACTGCGTGTGGGGCAGGCATCCACCTACTGCGTGTGGGGCAGGCATCCACCTACTGCGTGTGTGGCTTGCATGCCTCTACAATTTACCTAGTTAATATGTTATATTTTATTTATTGTGGCAGTCGAGTCCCTCAAAAGCACCCAAATAGCGTCCACCTGTTAATGAATCAGAGCAGTGAATTTAATTAAAGTACTAATGACATGGGACTTTGCGAAGAATTTTGTTCGAAAGAGTGTGAAAATTTCCCCTAAAACTTTTCTCATCCAAACGTAATGAAAAAGAGTCACAGACCGGCAGGAAAAAAAACACGTTTTTTGTTTGAGGTCTGAACTCGTGAGACCGCTGCATTTGTTTTTAATTTCACAATAAATGCTTTACTCGTATCTCGCTCAGTTGGATTGTACATCATTAAAATTATATGATTTCACAGTTCCAGATGGTAAGTGACAAGCTTAGCAAAAAACTCAAATACCTGCTAATTTAGGGAAGGAAATATTCACTTTAGAGTTTCGTCCATCCTTGATAATTCTTAAAAAATATTTTCACCTACTTTGATAAGGAATCTTTAGCAATTCTTGTACGAAAATGTTCCAGCTCTAAGGTTCAGAGGCGACAGCTAGGTGGCACAGACTTCAAACTTGCCTCGCAAAGGCTCCACACACAGGTGGACACGGACCACCTGCGGGTCCAGTCCAGGTATTGTACTCTAAGTTAGTGCTCTCGTAACAAATTTTTTTCCAAATTGGACGAGGTGTACGACACACTCCCCACAAGAAGAATATATGAACTTTGGGTTGCCCTGATAACCTGTGATATATCCGGACAACCGTAGCTATGAGTTGACGTTACGATTCAAAGGACCGTTTTGTCCAAAACGATTTATAATCATTTGGTGAGACCAATTTCTTATTCAAAGGCTATTGCAGTATCATATGTTTTAACAATGCTTCATTGTTGGTTGATTTAAATTTGACAAAATGTAAAATTTATTTTACATCATGGGTTGGACCGGAAACTTCCTTTTAGTAAGTTGGGGATGAATTTAACACGACAGTGCGATTTTCTCTGGATATAAAATTGGTTTCATCTAAAGCTTGACAGGCAAAGCTTTTCAACTGTGTTCGGATTGGTTTAATTTTACACAAAAACTTAATATTTCACTTGAATTTTTCACTGTTAACATATTTTCACGACGAGTTATCAACACACATTTTAAAAAGTTTTAACCCCAAAATTCAACGTTAAGTGTTTCACTGCCGGCCTAAAAAAGTTTTAAATTGTTCAATGCCAATTATAAACATAACAATCAACAACAAAATCAAATGAACATTAAAATATCAAATTGCTCAAATAGAAATCAGGCCCATTTTTCGAAACTGTAACACAATTAACAATATGTTCCCTGCGAAAAACCGTATTCCCGAGTTCCTTCGTATCAATTTTGTTTACTTGAACATTGTACAAATGTGAACAGTTTCAAGGTTCCGTAGCGTGAAAACTAAACGTCACTCTGACCCTTGCATAGTAGAACGTAAGGGAATATCTTATGTGATTCGAAACTACTTGAGAGCCTGTTAACTCACGTACACGTTCAATTACATCTATCTATCAGGTCATCCCATAAGTTCTATCTAAATTCTACCTTCTCTTAAAATGAACGAAACTGAAAAAACATTTTATAATGTCTTATAGAGCTGAAAATTATTTTCATGTTTAGATGCATTTAAAATATTCGAATTTTATTTTAGAGAAAAATACAATTACAATTTGCTAGATTAAACCCCTGCTAACATGGAAGCATCCAAGAATTATTCGAGGCACATAATGTTTTATAAATTCAAGAAATGAAACACAGCAGCCCAAGCGGCTAAAGACATTTACTGAGTTTATGGAGGGGAATGTGGTCAGTTTCTGGAGAAAGAACATGCAGGAGATGGTTTGCAAAATTCAGAAGTGGAGATTTCACCCTCGAAGATTGAGATGGAACCGGACGTCCAGTTGAGTTTGACGATAAGCTTCTTGAAGCAGCCTTTGGAGAAAATCCTGCATCATCAGTAGAGGAATTGGCAATTAAGCCATCGTCATCTTCAAAAACTTGAAAAAGTTCCTAATTTTGGAAAATGGGTTCCTCATGAATTTTCTAAATTAATCTCAAATCTCGAGTTGGCATCTGCTCTTCTCTCCTTCCTCGCTTACTTGTTTCACCTTTTTTGGATAGACTTGTGACTAGGGATGAAGAATGGATCTTTTATCGAAATGTTAAGCGTTGTAGACAGCGGCTTCGTATAGGAGAAATACCCAAGCCCCAGCCGAGAAGAGAACTTCATGGGAGAAAGGTTCTTCTTTCAATCTGGTGGGATCGCCAAGGAATAATCCACTTCGAATTGTTACCACCTAATGTAACAATTAATGATGAAATTTACAATCAGCAATTAATGAGTTTGAACCAGGCTTTGAGGAAAAAAGATCTGCTTTAGTGAGTCGAAAAGGGATGATGTTTCATCAGCCCCACACAGCGAGAATCACGTCACAAAAGATCGAAGAACTTGGTTGGGAGAAAATTCTTCATCCTCCTTATTCTCCCGACCTTGCTCTTTCAGACGGCCATTTGTTACATAGCTTGCAAAATCATTTAGAAGAAACATCTTTTGCAACGCAAGAAGAGATTAGAACTGAGATTTGTGAGTTCTTCGAATCAAAACCGAGAGAATTTTACAGTATTGGTATTAATACGCTTGTTAATAGATGGAAGGAAGACGTAGATAATAAGGTAAAGTACATTAATGATTGAATCTTTAAATAAATTCAACACTCGATCACTTGTTTTATTTATTCAAAATTCGAAGAGAGCTTATGAGATGACCTGATAGTTTACAGTCTGCCTCCAACGACCACACGAGTGTACAGTACTACTAATAGCACAGAACTGATACCCTACAATGGGCAGCAAACATTCTTTTAAAATAATCTTTGCTCTATGTTTTTCTTGCACTGTATAATGGTAACTACAAGTATATATGAGTACATATGCAAATGTTTATCTGTTTTGTTATTTTAGGAACTGAAGATGATCACTGTATTCGCATTTGGTCGATGGCTCTACTTTCAATTAACCTCTTTTATTGAATGACTATGTTTCTACCAGCCTTTTTAATTAGCTTTTTCAATTTAGAATATTAGTACGAATACTTGTTATCACTTCAGACATTTTGCAAGCACTTAGTAGGTACTAAGTGCTGGAAGGCGATATTCACATTTATGAACGTTAAAATATGGTCGAACATGTAATGCTTCAGAATAGCTCTGAACTGAGTTTGTCGCGACTCAAGGGCAAGAAAATCGAAGAAATTTGTTCAAGCTTAAGAACTGAAAACTAACAGAAAAAAAGATGGGAGCTTATGTCTCTCACGATGTTTCAGTAAACGATGTTGTGACGTCATATTCGAGAGTCGCTGTTAACGAAATCGTTGCCATTCGCTAAAAATCCAGCAGATACGAGGCCAATTTAAAGGTTGAAGTCAAATAAATGACATAAATAACAAATACATGAAGCAAATAAAGATGTACTCACTGCGTGGTGCAGAAAGGGTTGATTCCGTTCTGAAAAATAAAGGAATAATGTTAGGTAAAAGTTCGTTTGTAAATGCTGAGATATATTTGCTAGATTGCTCTAAAATTAGACTCGTAAATTACAATGGTTTGCACGAACGAAAATCCTAGTATTCCAAAAATATTTCCTTCAAACCAATTTTTCTCTCAGCCACTAGCTGAAGCATAAATTAAATATAATTTTCTAATCATTTTTAAACTACATTTCATTTTAGCAATGACACGCAAAGAAAATTCTACCATGAGGAACGAACTATATACTTAAGGACATTATATACTACACCATGCATGAGGGAGAGAAAAATATAACGATAATTATCATAGGAATTGAAAAGTGACCCAAGAGAAGAGAAGTGATCAATTGAAAACGTTATTTAAATTCAAACATTCTTCAGTAATTGGCGAGGTAAACTGATAATTCTCAATTTTTTCAACAATTCTTTTCAACGTGCGTGCTTCGCTGATTAGCTTTTACAGTACGTGGCAAGGAAATTTTCATTCTTCTTAAGCGCAAAAAGTTAAAAGCCGTAAATGTTCATGAAATGTTCCTAACCTTGGATTCTCTTCATATAATCTCCCATACCCATCAAAGTCATTCTTTTTCTTTGAAAAGATGCAGCCGATTGACATGCGATTTCTTTATCGTATAATTATCGTTGTGCGCATTGTGCATCACAGTACGTAGGCTCAGTCCATCGAGCACTCTTCGTGAAAAAATGCCGAATGCTGTTTCAGTGCAGGAAGTATCATAGGGTTCACATTCCAAATTTCCGTGGAGCAATTTTGTTTTGTAAGTGGTCTTTGGGTTAACGAATTTTAAAAATGTTAGCCTCAACTTTAGATCAATTGGATTTCCATATTTTAATAGGGCTTGATAAAGGAAATATTGCTTGATATGAGACCATATTTTTAAAAATAGTAATCTGATTGATTTTAGCATCTCACAACTCACGCATCTTATCGTAATGCGGTTTTTATTCTATAACTCATTACTTTGTGACATATTTGTTGTGAATGAGCCTAAAATTACTGGAAAACAGAAAGTGTATGTAAAAAGAGAATGTTTAATGTTGGCTTTTTATACTCCTACATTTTTTGTTTTCCAATAATTGTACTTAATAAAGGTTAATCCCTAGTGCTTTATCTTGTTATCTGTCGACACGTGGTAGTGACTCAGTTCTATCATGTCAGGCTGTCAGCTTCATTTCAGTAGTTTGTTGACAGGATAATTTTGTTTTATTTAAATGCTGGAGATATCAACGCCCAGAATGCCCAGCACATATTTTCTCGTGAGGAAGTGTACCCAAGTAAATGTTTCCACTGCGTTCCTAATTCTACACTAATTATAAGAAATAACGAGCATGCCAATACATGCATTCATAGACACATTAAGTGGACAGTAGAGTCACCAATTTTATAGAATTGATTACTGTAAATCTAAATCGTTTAGTTCATGTTCAGGCTTACAACGAGCGTGAATTGAAGTTACCAGCTTACTTTTGTCAGGTGTATATGTATGATTTTTATGTATTTCAAATTTTTCCATGGGAAATTCTATAATATGTTTTAAAATTTTACTATGTTAACTAGGATTTGTGTTGTGTTGAAGTTTTAAGTACGTTTGCTATCTAAGCTCTAAATAAAAAACGAGATTTTAAAGTGAGCGATTACTTTTGTCACCCCATTGTACATGTTTACGTTAAAGATACGATTACGAGTAGGACGTGCACTAATTCCCGTATACCAATTAAACAGTAACACTGTTTAATTGGTAGCCAAGTTTTTAGCCAAGTAATATGTATTGTTGACAAGCCTTTTCTCATTACTTATTGCCATCACATGTTCTTCCCTCTGAAACATATGGAATCTTCCCTCACAAAAAACGCTTGGTTTGAAATAAATGCAGCTTCGGGTAACTTGAGATGCCCAAACTAATAACTCATAGGTCACTATTAACTCAAGTTACTAAAGGAATTAATCATATTGAGTACCGGTGCCAGTCTAGCTCCCAAAAGCTACGAACCAACACGTCTCAGATTATACATACGAATCACAAGTTCCACTGAAAATTTATTTCTCCGTACAGATACCTGTGTTCGTGAGACTCGAATGTTTCAAAATGCTCTCTTGTTTCGAATTTGTCCATAGGATGATTTAGAAAATTTTCCTTCTTTAATTTTTCAAAATACATTACCGCGGTGCAGGGCTTTAGTAGAGTACAAAGTTGTCACACCTGAAATGACGCATTAATTGGGTTCATTGTTAATATATCTTCGATTGAATAGACTTCTTTAGTTTACAAGCTTTTTGCAAGAACTGGAACTCGTTGTTTGTGTTTGAATAACTTACATTTAATTATTCATTTTAAACGCTGTTTTCTTAGTTTGTTACAAAACTTTGTTTTGTTTCTGTAATAACAACATAAGGTGTTCAAGAAAGTTACGCTTTGGTTATAATTACTCATAATGCTAATGCACGAAGGTATTCAACGCACTTCTTGGATGGATAATAATATCAAATGTTGTAATAAATTAAATTTATTTAGTGTTATACACTGACCCCATAAAAAAGCGCTTTTCGAAGGATGAAAATCTTCATTTTGATAAAAAAGGCACCGAATCTTTGACAATCCGATTCCATGGAACTAATGTAGATTTTATTTGCTTCTGACCGTTTTTTTTCGGGTGTTATCAATTTTTTTTCACTAGGAACCAAATTGTCCGTAGATTTTCGACGAGGGCTTTGAATTCATTCCTGATTTTTATGGCCAGAAAGTTTAAAGTAAATAATATCCCGCTTCTATTGAAGGGATTAGGATTATCGAAAATTTAGCAAAATTTTTCTGAAAGTATTTGAATAATCTTGCACGTCGTGACAGGCTAAAACCAAAATGTAAGTTTTATGCAATTATTCTATTGTTATTTTTGGATAGGAAACAATTTTCTACACGTAACAGCATAAAGAATATTTAAGTCGGATAATTAGTTACCCAGTCATTAAATATTCACACTGAAGGCACCAGTGTTTGTGAAACATCTTTCATGCAAACTGCAGATTATTCTCTCTTCCATTCTTGAATCATTTTTCTCATATCCTTTTACCCGTTAGTCCAATGAAAACTATTGGAATTATCAAAGTGAAATATTTTCTATTTATCTTACTGTATGATTTCGAACTCAGCCTATTAAATATTTCGGAACATCAAAGTGGCATTTGGCAATGGTACTTATGAAATTAGAATCAATGGAAAGGGCGAAAACTTTTGCCGGGAACTAAAATTAAATCAAGATGAAGTCCACGAACTTTTCTCAAACTTGTTCCGTTGATTTCTTTGATTCTTCAAAATCGGAGAAGTAAAAGTCCGGAAACTTGCATTAAACCTCGGATCATCTTGCTCACCTGTACTTCGGCATGTCAAAGCGATTAGAAAAACAAAAGCACTGAATACGTTTGTTCACCGTGAATCGATCGTAATTAAGAAAACCAACACTTCGATTAAATTTTCGGGGATTCGTGGCACAGTGCGCAGCGAGTTCGAATTTTAATGAGGAGGCCTCTGGTTCGAGTCCGGGGCTCGCTCGACAGGCGGTGTCACTTGGTGACGGTCACCTTCCCTCGGGATGGTAAAAATGAATCTCCACTAAACTCAGACGTCCCCTCAGTTATTAAATGGCATTTATAATCTTTTAATATGTCATATTTCAATCAAATTGTAGAAAAATTTGTTTCCCCTCTCCTCCTTTCTTTTTGCAGCTATAATCGAACTGGACGAAGAACTACTGGTTCATAATATCATTAAATGCAATTAAAAATAGATACTCTTCGACCCACTGAGAGAGTGGGCCAGTGCAAGAGTATATCACTAAGACATTTCCCAAAATCTACGCTGAGCCCTCAAGAGTTAGAGTTAATGTATGCATGGTGGTCATTCAAAATAGTTATTCATCATTCATTTTTACGTCAAGGAAAAACTAAAACAGAAACTTCAATTGATGGGGAAATTGAGTGCGTGCTCAATAACTAGAAAATAAAAATATCCAAGATTTGTCAACAGAGATTTAGCTGCACGACTTTTCAGGCAATTAAGTACTCAAACCATCGTTAGCGAGTGTCAAAAAATTTTGCCCAGCTACCATGTTCACCTTAATTAATTGTATCGTTGCTGCTAATTATCACCATTCTATATTTTTAAGCGTTACTTAATAATACTTTCTCCAGAAAGAAATATGTATTTGAACTGATGAACTTATCTAAGGACCAGAAGTTCAAAAGAAGAGATAAGGAATTTATAGGCATGTTAGAAAAAAGTTTATCAAAAGCATGGCCTTTAATATGAAAAATAAACAAAATAGTTATTCACAATATTCTAAACAATGTATCAATTTAACTTAAGAACGTCAAATCAGCTGCAACAACCCGTTAATCTGTCCTCACACTATTTGTAATGACATCGTAGGATTTGTCAAAACTGTCATATTTTTGTTTTACTTAATTGATCAATTCACTCGCACATTACTGTAACTTTCCGTGAATCTTGAACGGGTTCTTTCAATCAATATGAAATTTTGAGTTTCAAGTTGTATTTTGATAAACTGTAGTTCTTATCTTTATTGTTTTTAGATAATGTTTTCTACAATTGTCAAAAGATTACCATAATATCTACTTAAATTTCCTAGTATCGTTCCA
>VOMN01096403.1:0-10956 GCA_014899125.1 Orchestia grillus | reverse complement strand
GTAACCACTCTTGATTCTCCTGCTTGGAATTTCCCCTCGCGCTTTACACCCGTGCAGGAGTTCAACACAAGAATGGAGTCGGCGCTCGCGCTCACTGCCAACGGTTCTCTCACGCCGTGCGCATTCCATGTACAAACACAGACCTAGCCTGCTACGAATCTGTCTACATATATACAATGGAAACCTACCCCTACTCTATACACTTTTGTACAGGATCATTATGCACATTTTTCTGTATTTCAAGTTTTAGGGAACATGTCGTATTTTGGGTAAAAAAGTATTGGTGAAATTAAAATATTTTCGAAGTACAGAAACTTGAAAATGGCTGGTAGCTTATTTGAATGCTTCAAACTTAGTGCTTCAAACGTTGGGTTCTAAAGTTGTGCTTCAAACACTGTGCTCCAAGCGTTGGGCTCTACAATTGTGTTTCAAGCATTTTGCTTAAACCATTGTGCTCCAAGCACAGTGTTACAAACGTTATACTCCAAACATTGTGCTCCAAGTGTTTCGCTCTAAGTGTTGCGCTCCACAACATGCACAGTTCAAATTTGGTCTGACAATAATGCTAAATTTTGCTCAGAAATAAAGACGGCAGCGCACGGCAACTTCTAATTTGCATAGTACATCAAAAAATCAGTTAAAGAGCGACACTTCGTTCTTTGGTTTTAGCCTCGAGCTTGCCTCAGGAAAAGATTCCAAGTCTAACATACCTAACATAATTTTGTCCTAATTATGCTTTCGTAAAATTGTCTGTACGCTTGAAAAGCGCTGTCTCAAATAAAAAAGAATCTGGGAAAAATTCCAGGAGAAGTTGAGGGTAAATAATGGCCACGTCTGTTGAGTCCGCGTGAGCGCTGCAACAACTCCATTGAATGTGTCTTTATCGGGGTGTAAATTTCAGGTTTTTTCAGAGAAAGCTCGCCAGATGCCTCTGAAAAACACGGGGCTTTGTTAACCTTGGTTGCCTTGCGCCTGGGGCAGGGCAACGGCGTGGTGTTCGTAGGACTGGAATTAGAAAGAGCTTTTGGTTGTGTGTGACAAGGAGAGATACTAACGCAAGGGAGTTTATACAGTTCATTATCGAGTGTAAAATGCGAGTGGGTGCAGGTCATGATAGGGTGCAAAATGTGGGTTGGTAAAAGTCGTGATTGGGTGCAAAATCTGAGTGGGTACAGGTCATGATTGGGTGCAAAATGTGACTTATGATCTATCTCTCGGAAATAGATTGTCCACTCCCTGAATGTATACAATCTGCGAGTGGGTAAAATCTGTGATTGGGTACAATGTGTGAGTGGGTACAATTTATGAGTGGGTACAATCTGTGAGTGCGTGCAATCTGTGAGTTGGTACAATCTATGAGTACGTACTATCTGTGGATGTGTGCAATCCGTGAGTGCTTGCAGTCCGTGAGTGAGTACAATCTATGACTGGGTACAATCGGTGAGTAGGTACAATCTGTTCCTCTAAAGCAGGATGACCTGATTTGGAACAGGGTCCGAAAAAGTGTTCCGTCCTAAATCAGAGTTCTGTGAGTACAGACAAAGCCAGGCACTGACGCTGTCAGTCTTCAGTCTACATAGTTATCAAGGGCACAGTGTGCGTCATTGTCTTTCAGCACACATGTTCGGCCTCTCGAAAACCTGTTTCGTGTGTTAGAAACATAAAGTCTGGAATTATGAAATATTAATTTACGAATTTTGAATTAGAACTGGACAATAAATAATAAAATTACACTTCATGAATCAGAGGATAAAAGTGTTGAAATGGAGCAAAAAAACTCGGAATCGAAAATTACGCCACTGAAACCCATTCAAGTAAACGAAATCAATGGTAAGATTAGGTCACAAAAAAGCAGAGTCAAAGTAAAACTAATTCAATAGTATTATTACGTCAGACGCATGAGTAATAAGAGTACAGTAAGTCAGCAGTATAACTAAGTCTGTCGTAAAACGAAGTCAGGAAAAGAAAGTGAACTGAGTTAGTGACCTGGAAAATCAGCTTTCATGAAGGAAAACAAAGTTTGAGAAGCCGTGCAACTCAGTCAAAAACATGAGAGACAAAATGAAGCGTTATTTCTGCCACGAGTGGAAAACAACACACGCTGCCTAGTTACAAGAGACTAAATAAAATGTAATGAGCTTATTCGGTAAAATCTTTGTCAGCCAAGAGAGTGAGAATTGCGATATTGAAATTTGACTGTGAAATCTGCTCATGTAAGTAAGTCTGTGGCTGCATGTTGGTCTACCAAGCTTACTAAAGCGTGTTTCGAAGTCAAATTAGATAAGCCCTACAGCAAAATAAAGTTTACAAAACTATATCGACAAATAAACCAGTGAAAACCATGCTGGTAAACTAAACTAAAACGCACATTGATAGTAAACTAGCATTTGAAAACTATGCTAACTAACAGTACTATAATCGGTAAACACTGGGATAGGGAAGTTAATCCATAAAATTCCGCCAGTAAACAAGATCAGTAAGCACCCCGGTAGCAATATAAGTCCCAGAAGCCCCGCCAGTAAACAAAACCAGTAAGCACCGCAGTAGCAATATAATAATGTCCCAGAAGCCCCGCCGGTAAACAAAGTCAGAACACCTAATGCTAGCGAGCAAAGCCCTAAAAACTACACCAGGCATAGTCATTGGCCTACGTCCTAGCCAGGTCAGTGAAATAGAAAAAGCCTGACCTACTTGTGAAGATGAGGACACTGCGGATGTCTTCGAAATTATGGAGAACAAACTTCTCCCATTGGTCGGCGGCGCTCGATGTCCTCCATCACGCCTCCCTGACCCGACCAATCGCAGTCCAGGTCATAAGTTGAGTTGCTCACAACAACCCGAACGACTTCTAGTGCTCTTTGTAGCGTTTCAATAAAACTTTTCTCACTCACTGGAATCCAAGGAATAAATCCCATCACGAAAGAAACGTCTTGAGGATTTTTGGGGCGTAATCGAAAATGTGGGTGTAGGCATCCGACTGCTTTGTTTATTACTTTTTTCGGGATTACTTTCTTCTTTGTAATGGAAAATGTGCGTGTGCAGCCGATTGAAGCGTGCGTTGCATTCAAGTGAGTAGCAGAACTTTCATACAGAAATTCATTTGAAAGAAACTTGTGATTCTTCACCTATCTTCCAGCACTCTATATTCGCCACGCATCATTTCTTTCTCGATTGATTCTTCTCATTTGATTGACCCCTGCCACAACCCGAGGGTATAACTCTCTTACTACCCTTTGGCAACCTTATGACAACCTTTCAGCAACCATATGGCAACCCCATAGCAACCTTATAACAACTCTATGGCAACCTTTAACAATTCTAATGTAACCTTATGGCAACCCTACTACAACCCTATCGCAACCTCATGACAGCCCTACGGTAACACAGTAACACTATAGCAACAGCAACTATTACAGCCCTATGGCGACTATTACAACCTTATTGCAACCATACGGTACTTTGTGACAACCATATGGCAACCTTATGACAACCGTACGGCAACCCTATGATAACTATTACAACCCTGTGGCAACTCTATGGCTGGCCTATGGCAACTTTGTTACAACCCTATGATAACGGGGCAGTCCCATGACAACCCTATGGTAATGTGGCAGTCCCATTGCAACTCTATGGCAACGTGACAGTCTCATGGCAACCCTATGGAAACGTGACAATCGCATGGTAACCCTATGGTAACGTGGCAGTCCCATGGCAACCCTATGGCAACTTTGTTACAACCCTATGGTAACGTGGCAGTCCCATGGCAACCCAATGGCATCCCAAGGACAACGCTAGTAATTCCCTAGCACTTGATCTCAGCTCCCACCACATCAGAAAAAAAGGAAACTGACTTGCCCTTTTTCTGGTCTAACTTACCCCCTTCACTATCTGCATCGCTCTGTCTCTTCTACAACGTTACAGCCATCTCACTGTAACTTNGTCTCTTGTACAACGTTACAACCATCTCACTGTAACTTATACAACGCTACAACCATCTCACTGTAACTTATACAACGTTACAACCATCGCACTGTAACTTCTACAACGTTACAACCATTTCACTGTAACATCCACAACGTTAAATAAATCCATAAGCTCCCTCAATAAACCTACTCCCTTACAATACCCCATAAATTCCTCATACGTCCTATACCTCACCGAAGGGCTCCTGCATCATATTTACACCCCCCACAAATCTCCATAGAACTTACAGCTTCCCCATCAGTTTCCCGCTCACAACCTATATCCCCCCATAACTCCCTCAACTTAATAAAACCTATCTCTCCCGTACGACCTACCCACCCATTACAACTCCACCAAAGCTTTCACCCAACACCCAGAACCAACTCACTTCCCTCCATTCCACAAGCCTCCCATTATCCCGGGCTCCACTACCACCACCCCCTCCCCCTCTCACATACATTCTGGTCGCGATTCCAAATCTCGATTCCCGGGAATGTAAAAGGACAGGACGGTTCCATTGAGACTTTGTTCCAAAAGAATACTGAAAATGCTTTCAAGTCTCAAAAAGTCCAGAGAGACGCTGAGGGCGACATTGTGAAGATGTCGTCATGGTTTCGTCAGAAAAGACCGTGGGGACTTCAAACTCAGTAAATGATGGTGGGGTGTCAGAGAGAGAGATTGTTACGACGGGTAATTTAACGAGTATCTTTGATTGGGATTTTTCACAAAACGCAGGCACTGCGGATCGAGTTGTTAACGAGTTTGTATTTATACAAGTTACTCGAGCGCTATTCGATGGAATTTGACGAGAAATTCACAGAATATTGGCAAAAGTTTTCTGCGCTAGCAGTGAAGGCTCAAGCGTCAGGCCGAGCGCGTATTCTCAGAAACGGGCTTGTACACAAATTTCTCTGTATGGTTCTGTGAGACATTACATCAGCGAGGTGTTTCCCGGGAGTGATCGAGTTTTCCTTTTCTTTTAGATAGAAAACGTATTTTATGACACCATTCGTGACTTGTTTGTGCACTCAATTTAAAATATTGACATGATACTTGACAGTGACCGAATAGATTTATTATTAAGCGAGAATGTACGATCAATCTATACCATACATACAAGAGGGGGCACAAAAAAATTTCATTTTTCAAATACTTATAACTCTGTAACTAATGGGAGTAGAAATATCTATATAGGTTCATTTTCTCAGCCATTTAATGTACTTTTATCAAGGTAAATTATTATGCATTTATGGGAAAAATTCACAAACAAATGAACGATAAATTAGTCGTTTTTTTTTGCTATAGCGCGAGGGCAATTCTTAAAACACGATCTATGTTTTTTAATTAATAAAAGTAGTAAATGTGTAGTATAAAATGAAAAATGAAGATAATAGACTTTTTACTTCACTAGGTTTGATTACACTTCTTCATAGAAAATGATTTTGAAATAATTGACCGACTCTTGTGACAATCTTGATATCGTTGAAAGTTGTGACTATAAATCTGCGCTCTTCTTTTCTCAATAGCGTTGTTAAGGGTTGATGGTGAAGTATTAAATTTCAGCACTCGTGAAGTGAAGTTGAAATAAGAACGTTCATGACGTAGTCATGATACAGTAGTATTGCGGTTTTAAAAAATTGTAATTGTACGCTTTAGTGCATTTAGAAATGCCCATGCGCAAAGGTGAAAAAACGAGTCTTCCTTATTGTTCATCTGTTCGTGAACTGTTTCTATAAATGTAAAATGATTTGACTCTATGAAAGAACATTAAATGGCATCTGTCACGAAGTTATACGTATTTAAAAAATGAAACTTTTTTGTAGTCCATCCTGTATATGAATACATCCAGTTAGTTTATATATATTTCCTTTGCTTAACCATCAAGCTGCTTACTGAAATAATTAGGTAAGAGAAAATTCGCGGGCTTAAATTCTTAGGTATGCATTGCCAGTTAGCGAGAGTATGTCAGAGAAGGCAACCCTTACAGAGGTATAGAAAGCCACACTATTTCACATGAGATTTACAGTCATTTATGACGGTATGTGGACGTTATTTATATAAACATAAAACAACATAGAACTTATAGCATACTGGGACGCTGTCATCCGAGAATGAATGAAATGTTTCGTGTAGATCTTCACGGTAATTTGAGGAAGGGTAAAGAAGGGCTTTGCATTAGAAACATTGCGTCCATCAGGAGCGCATCTCAATACGCACCGGCGGAAACGAGTGGGTCAATGGCAAATAAGCTTGTTAAATTCAGGATAGAATCAGAGGCGGAAAAGAAGATGCCCCTGGAAATATGAACATAGCTAATAAGAGAGTTTCCCATCCTCTAACGTATAAAAAGTCAAAAATAATGAAATAAAATAATAGTCAAATCATGTCAAACGTCTAGGCTATTTGCTGCTCTCTCACGAAGAGAGTTCACTGGGTTCACAGTTTCAAACAGAAAAGTCAGGGGACGACAACTAAAACCTCAACATGAACAGCTTAGGCATAAGCTCAGACACCTCGTAAAAGTCAGCTAGGTACCCGGCTTTGCCACCTGATTCTCATCCATTCTCGCCATATGCCCAAGCCACCAAAAACAATTTGATCAGCCCCGCATGATAGCTCTCTAGCGGCGCCTTTTCTTCTACCCACTTCTTCATTCTTTAATCTATCTATTCGAAGAGCACCAAACATTCCTCTCAAGCATCTCACCTCCAACACGTTCGATCTTCTCCCGTCTTCCACTTTCGGCGCCAATGTTTCTGCACCATACGACACTGCTGGGGCACAACACATTCGGGAGGACTCTTTTTTACTTCCATACTCAAGCTTCAACCAGTTCGTACCAACACTCCTCGTAGCGCTCCCCACGTATGATAACTAATTCCCTTCGCTGAGAATGGAGGTAGTGAGCCGGGGCCTGCATGGAATGAGGGCTTTGCACTAGCAGGAAATGAAAGAAGGACGTATGAGCGGAGTCGCTCTTGACGGCACTGCCTCATCAGTTCATTCAGTTCAGGTAGAAAAAGAATGGAAGAAACTTTCTAACACGTGGGCCAGAATGAAGCTGAGGGTGAATGGAAGTGTACCAGTGGGGAAATGCACCAGAGGCTGCAGGGAGACTGAAGGTAACTTCAACGGGGAGCTGCGTGAAGAGAATCGGAAAAGATAAATCATCTGCGGTGAGAGGAAATGGCAGGTGCATTTCATTTGATCATGTCACATATGTAAGTGAATGTAAAAAAAATGAGTGTAACTTTTTACACTCACTTTTCTACTACTCGCCAATTTCAACTCATGAAATTAAAATTGGCAAGCACAACTTTTGCTGCTTCGGAAATTTCTCGGACAAATTTTTGTCTTTCCCAGGTGCTCTGAGGTAATAAATAAGCACGCGTTGGCAACAGCTTATCTCACGCCACAACGCATCACAACCCTCTGGTGTGCAAACCAACCTTGAGGGACTGACGTCAAACGCTCCCTCGCGTGAAGGCAAATTTTTTGCTCCCGCTAATGACTCCCGTCTTTGGTTTAAATCAGTGGCTGATCGTTTGAAAGATTCTTTACTCGAGTACTGTTCACACACTGGTCGTGCAGCAAAGATCTGGTCTTCACTCCCTCCACTTGTTCCGAAGCTGCTCTGTTCTTTTCGCTCCCTCTGTTCTTCCTCAACCGATGAACTCAAATTCTGCCGTGCAAGTTGCCTACTGCACTCGGTTGCCTACTGCACTTAAGTGTAGTTGCCTACACTTAATGTTGAATTATTTTTCAGAATTGTCATAGAAGAAACATGTAACTACTGTCATATTTTATTGAGAGTAGGTACTCCCTTCTCTGAGGGGTAGGCATGGCACTTGCTTGCTTACAGGTTACGCAGAGACAGCATACTTATTTCCTTTATATTTTTATAGAGCAGCCGATCAGTCAGAAATCTACCTACGACAAAGCAAATATGAAACAACCTTTAAAATCATTCAACAAAAACATAATTCCTCCTCTCTAACAATTCCATCTACAGAAGCCAGCCGCCTCAGCTGCCTTCACAACCTCCAGTGCGATCCTCATATCTTCTAGCATAATTCACTCTTCATTTGGTTTGAACAATACAAGTTTTCTGTTTTATTACCCATTACCGCTATTTGCGCATCTCCATCGTCCGTAATGTTCAACAGTGGTTCAAAACTCTCAGCCCAGCTCTTTCTCACCTCAACACCCTGATGCAACATCCCTCCGTTTGCCTGTTTAACGCCACATAAAGTCTCACATTTCTTTCCCATGGTCTTCTCACTTCCATCTAGAACATTTCCATCCGTACCCTCATCCAATCATCTTCCCCTTCACCAATCTGCACCTCTTTAGCTCCCTCCCTCCCTTATCTGCCCTCTCTACCAAACTCTTCTTCTCTTCGTACCTTTCATACCTCTGTGTGGGCTCCATGGTGTAGTGGTTAGCGCGATGGCTTCACAGCCGAAAGAACCAGGGTTCGAGCCTCGGCTCAGGTGAGGCTTTCAATGTGACTGCGGAGTACTTCCCTTGAAAAAGGAAGTTTGAACCACACATTCCTCACTTCCCTCACCACACCAGTAATTGTAAGGCCTTGAAATCCCAACTGTAAAACGTGTTGGAATTAATAAAGGTTCTCCTCATTTTTCCGCTGCAGCCACTCCCTATACGCTCTCCATTTTCTTTTCTGCGCCACCGCGTTCCGCACTGCACCACCCCTCCACTCACCTCTCCACCTTCACTTTCCTCCAGCCGAATGTAACACATACACACTTACTGCACTACCACACATAGCCTCTTCTAACTTTAGCCAGTCTGTTTCCACATCCATTCGTCAATTAATTCCTGCGGGTAAGAGCATGCAAGTCTCTCATCATTCAAAATATTCAAATTCAATGCAAAGTCCTGCAATGCCCCTTTAATTCACTCCATCTAATGGTTTATTGAACCAAAGGCGTAACATATTACGAATTCGGTATTAATGAAACAATAGAATCTGAACACACGTCGAAATTATCTTGAGTTTCAAATGATTAAGATGGTCTTGTGTTGCAGGTCATGGTGGTGTGCTGCAGGCCGTGGTTTTGGGTTGCAGGTTGTGGTGTTGCGTTGCAGGAATTTCGTTTCCGTGCCTTAATTAAAACGAGAGATTCTTTGTCAGAGGGTACCGCAAAAGATTGCGGTGTTCCGATGGAATTGGAGCCTCAACCTTTCGTCAATTTCGTCTTCTTGCCCACCATACTGTGCTACAAACCATGTTTAATTTGCAGACGATTTTTTGTTTGTTCTAGACGCATGTGTTCTCTCGAAACAGGTCACTTTGTGACAAAAGAGACCAAAGAAGAATGAGTAAACCAGTTTCAAGCCATGTTTTGATTCAGATTTGTAACAAGTTTACTCGTTCAAAGTAAATGAACACGAGCTGGTTAAGAACGAGTGAACGTGCCACGAAATGGCAATGTTGCTTCCTCTACTCACTGTGCTCTCTGGGTATCCTGGGTTAATGAATTAGATGATTTAGTACAATCCGCGGAGTTTAGTCGATTGAATATCAAGTTTGAAAATGATAAATATTTCACGGAGAGAGTTAGTATTGGAGTGGAATCGAAGCGCGGTGGGCTTCTCCTTCTAGCACTGAACTAAAGCGTATCGCATTTTCCATGACATCAATTTTACGAGACCTTTCACAGTTGTAATTGGAATGTCTGAGAGTACACAGCCCTTACGAAAGAGGATAGGCTTGAGAGTCTCTTCATAAAAAAAATAGCACAAGAACTAAGCCTTTTTTGTTCGTTATAAAAGTTAATTCGAAGTTTAGCATTTTATAACAACAAAAGTGCGTATGCGCCGAGGCTACTGTAAAAAACAACATATATCGTGTATTTCCAGCGTCACCAGACATAAAGTTTATTATGTGGATATTTAAGGCATAAAGCTTGTTATGAAAAATTGTGAAAAATACAATAAAATTTGAGAAAAAATTTTCTTGCTCAATGAATTTCTGTGAGGAATGAAACATGATTTTTTCTGATTGAAGCCGATGTAGCAGCATTTATTATCCGATTGGGGTTAATATACAAGGATTTATTATCCGATTGGGGTTAATATTCGAAGGTTTATTATCCGATTGGGGTTAATATACGAGGATTTATTATCCGATTTGGGTTAATATACGAGGATTTATTATCCGATTGGGGTTAATATACGAGGATTTATTATCCAGTTGGGCTTAATATACGAGGATTTATTATCCGATTGGGGTTAATATACCAGGATTTATTATCCGACTGGGGTTAATATACGAGGATTTATCATCCGACTGAAGTTGAAGCACTAGGATTTATTATCTGATTGAAGTTGATCTACAAAGATTTATTCTCAAAAAAATTTAAGGAGAGATATTTAATATCCGGTCGAATTTTATGGCTCTGGTTTTGTGATAAGCAGATACTGTTGGTGATGCCGCTGATGTGGTGGTGATGCCGGCAGGGTGCAGAGGGGGATGAGCTTGGGAAGCGAGATAGGGCCGGTTGAATGGTTTGGTCGGGCGAATATTTCATTACTTATTTTCACTAAAACGCTAACGTTTCGGAATGCAATGATTCCATCTTCAGTGCTGGAAAATATAAAAATAAAACATGATACACAATGACGACACAAAATTCTGTGACGAATATTAATCTATTCACTGAAGATCTTGAATGTCTTGAATATCTTGAAAATGTTTGGGCCTCCATGCCCTGGCCACACCGGGGTGCCACCGGTTTGTGTACATGTTGTCCCTTCGCATATCCGCGAGCTGTTGAAGAAGACCGTTTTCCACCGCCGTCTAATGATAGTGAGGCAAAGGCGGCCTATCAGAGATAGTTTGTAGAAAGTTATCCAGCTTCTTCTTGAATACGTCCGGGGAACCATCACATTCTCTCAGATCTCTAGGCAGAGAGTTGAAGAGTCTCGGTCCCATTACGGAGAAAGACTGTTCAAGTCTAGTCTGAA
>VOMN01096393.1:0-13609 GCA_014899125.1 Orchestia grillus | reverse complement strand
AAGAGCATCGTTCTCGTGACCGAGGTAATGAACTGTTTTGGGGATCCGTTTTCTTCGAGGTCTTAAATGATTCTCTATATCACATTATCTAGTTAATTTTGGCTGCATAGTTTATTTGTTTTATTTGTGAAACTTACGATGACGGCTCTTTTATGACAAACGGGGTGCTTGCTAGCAAATTTTAAAGAATTGCTGACATTAGTGGCTTTCGTTACACTGAGAATTCCAGGGATCCGTTCGGGCTTCTCAAAATCAGCAAATCTACAAAGGGCAATTTCCTATTTTCTTCTTTTTCGGCAGTGAATTATGCATTTAAATAGAATACAATAGAATTATAGATTGTTGTTTTTTACGTCAAAAGAAGGCAATTCCTGCTGAAAAGGTTTGATGTGATGTTCTAAACAATTTCTGATTTGCACGCTNCGAATCCCTGGTTCGTTTGGAGGGATTTAAAATAAAATTTATTTCAACATTTTCATAATTAACTCCGCTAAAACTTCTAAAAATAGAGAATCCATGGGAGTTCCCCATTTTTATTGATATTTTGGGTCATGCTATTGAAAGACGGCAGCTTTGAGTCACCGTATTCTCGTTAGCTATAATCTCATTTTCTCACTGTAATCTCGTTAGCTTCGCCACGTCACGGGCCCTCCATGGGCCATAGGATAGGCCATAGGCAATAGGGTTACGTTAGGTTTGTCTATCCTATGCTATGGGGACTATCGTCCCCTGAGGAGCACTGCTAGGCTACCTCTGCTTTAGATAGGCCTTCGGGACCCCTATGTTTCGTGTTTACTTGTTTTTTTCCGTTTTCATTCCTTCTTTGCTGTTTCTCATTTGTCTTTTTTTCCTTTCCATCATGACTTTCTGTTTCTATGTGCAGGGAATCTTGTGTGGGAACACATTTTGTGCGTAGATTCCCCGTTCTCCTCAGTTCATACTAAATGGTCCCTACTGAAGCGCTGCTATCACCACCACTACTACTACTACTCACGTCACTGATCCGTTGGGAGGTGTGTCGCAGCCGTAATTCCCCGTTGTTGAGAGAGCCTTCACGACCGATTGCAGGGCGCGATCTGAGAGGATTGTTTTTTACGTCAAAAGAAGGCAATTCCTGCTGGAATGGTTTGATGTGATGTTCTAAACAATTTTTGATTTGCACGCTCGGATGTAAGCAGTTGCCCTAAGACTAAAGAGATTACAATGAGAAAATCACTAATCATTTAATTAAGTGATCCAACTGAAAATTCTCATCTATAAAATAATTCAACAAAGCTTCTTCAATATAAACTCAAACGGCTTCTTCTACAAAGAACAAGGTAAGCATGTCGATAGNGAAAATTACTAATCATTCAAGTGATCCAACTGCAAATTCTCATCTATAAAGTAATTCAACAAAGCTTCTTCAATATAAACTCAACAGGCTTCTTCTACAAAGAACAAGGTAAGCATGTCGAAAGAAAATTATGACAGGCTCTGTAGCAGTCAGTCTCGTACCCCACTCTTCTATGTAACCATCAAGATGCACAAATAAAATAATCCGATTCAACCAATTGTGCATCATTTCCGATCCGATTCAACCGATCATTGGTTTTCTAACCTATATAATTGCTAAATTCTAATCCAAAATCTTAACCACTTNTGCGGCGATCACTCAAAACTAAGGGACCTTAAACACATCAAATACAAAATCAACCGAGGACTATTCAACCCGACTATCCTTTTAGCTCCCGAGGACAAGATGAATTCTAGACGGCGTCTTTCGTTCTCACCCACGGTATTGCCCCTTTCTTCTTGCCCGCCACGCGTAGCTGCCCTTTGGGTACTATCGTCTTTTCGTGTGCGCGTGATTGACTGACTGACTGACCGACGACTGACCCTGTTAGTTCTGCCGAAGACCCTTGTATTCCTGTGCCATCATGCTTCTCGATTCTTATCGAACCTTCTAAAACGAATCTTGCTGTTCTGTTGGTCCCCATGGGGTTATTTGGGAAAAGAGGACAGGGGGCTTAGCGGTAGCCGCTCAGATTTTCTGGAGGAGGCTGTCCCATGCTTTATGGCAAGCGCTTCAATATCAAATTACAACTGGTCGGTGGTTCATTGCAGTTCCTTGGGCTGAGTCTCATGATCCTTTGTGGCTGCGTGCTTGGGCCCATTGTTAGCGTTACTAATCTGGCTCTCCACTGGCGTCACTCTGCGCTTATCCATAGTATGAATCGCAGTCTGCTGATGTTGGCTACTCGAAATTATACTGCAGGCAAGCCGTTTTAACAGTGAAGGGGACACGTAGGAGGGTGCGGGCGGCGACGGGCGAGACCGGACGTCGATGTCCGAGAGGGTCATTGTTCTCAAGCCTAACGAAGCACGTAAAAGATTGCTAATTCACTGGATCTCAAGTAAGGTTTGAAGCAACTTTGGTTGATAGTTCACACGAGCTTTAAGCTTCAATTCACATTTAACATAAACTGGTTTGAAAGGCACATTTTAGTTCTTTTCTTTTTAAGCGTGAAAGATTGCGTTTCCCTTACATTTTGAGAGAACAAGGGCACCGCTTCACGGGTGCGACCACTCTCCACCGCGGTTAAACTCAGATATACAATGGTAAATGCCGCTGTCAATCGCTAGTAGTAGTAATAGTAGTGGTAATGATAGCAGCGCTTCAGTAACTCAGACCCATCTCGCACCGAAAAAGTAGGGACCAATTAGTATGGACTTAGGAAAGCGGGGAATCTATGCACAAAGTGTTCCCACACAAGTTCCCTACGCATAGAAACAGCAAGTTAAAAAGGAAGAGGAAGAAAAGGCAAATAAATAATAGCGAAGACGGAATGAAAAGAGAAAGAAGCAATGTGGGCACGAAAGGTAGAAACCCCGAAGGCCTATCTAAAGCTGAGGTAGCCTAGCAGTGCTCTCCTGGGGGCGCTAGTCCCAATAACATATAATAGACAAACCTAACTAACCTACCCCTATTGCCTATGGCCTATCCTATGCCCCATGAGGGTATTTATTGCTATTTTGCGACAAGATCTATCTCGGATTCCACCAGTGCTTCGCAGATCAATGAGCATAGGCGGCCCAAGAAAAAGAAACTTGAAGAAATCCTGTAAGGAGATCTTGCACGCGATGTCACTGGTCCATTACACCCTATCCGTCGATTCAGAAAGGCGTCACTCAGATATTGGCGAGAATTCGTGTTGGAATCGGCCAGACCTTGATAGTGCTTGAGCCATATTCGACGTCGGATACATAGAGGTACATTTTCCCGGTAGTTCCGGCAATACATCTTCTTGATAAGTGCCATAAACTAGTCCATTTAAAAGAGACGGGATCACGTATGACCTAATACGGTAATCGCCGGCGATACCAGCCAACACATTGACGCTAAACGTTGTTCGTAGTTGAACCAATGTAATTCAGGAGAGTAAGCATTTGCAAGTTGAGCAAATTATATTTGTTGAACGTTCCGTTGCGTGCAAAACGAGCTTCGTTGGTTAAGAGAACATGGTTCAAGAAATTTTCATCGTCCTGTTTTTGCCTCAGACACCACCTTACAAACTGTTCACAAGAGAAGTAGTCGATCAACAGCACACTTTGAACTATTCTGAAAATGGTAAAGATGTACATTGTTGTCATTAAAACTATGACATACGCCCACGTGGTTTGGTATCCATAAATCATGTGCTTCAGCTCGGATGCTTAGATGAAGCCTGCCACGGAAATATTGCAGGACCGTCGTCCTCAACTGTATCACGTGATTCCCAGGGCCAAACGAACGGAACTTCTCCAGGGCCGAACGGAAGCGAACAAGGAAGTTTCGCACTGAAGCTTCCTTGTTCGCTCAGACAATGTATGTTTATAAACATAAGATGTACTGACAATTATAAATTGGAAGAACGCCCCTGATAAAACCTGAGCTTTCCTAGCAACCTCGTTGACCGCAGCATAAGCCACTTTCATATTCGCCATTACTTCATTCAACAAACGTGACACGGTGTCAACTTTGTCGCAACGTAAACTGGTTTGTTCACACTAAGCAATCAAGCATTGTTAGCTTAAAAGGTACCATTAAATACGAAATTTTCATTCAAGAGAAACGAGATGTGTCATACTATACATTAAGATCAACTTTAAACCAGTGTCTTGAATACTACGGAATTTTGAATGATTCCGCATTCATTAAAAGGTTTTTATTTTGCGTACTTTTGGCTGGCTCTGAGTTTGTGACCCTCGTTTCTTAACACCAACACCATGTATGTGGGTGTGTGATATGTTCTGCTGTTTATATAAATATTATTTCATTATATCATTTTCATATTTTTACAGGATTTTTCACAGCGTTGGTTAATATGATGACGGGGAGGCAAGAGGTGAAGTTGTAGATCGTCAAACTTCGACTTCAACTGATGTAAAAATCGTCTCTTATTCTGTCACCGATGTATTTGATTGCGAAGCCGATACTACTGAAATCTACACATTGCCTGGACACGCAAGATAGGCGACGCAGACTTTCATTTGGCTGCATGTTATGACTCAGACAATTCCTTGTCTAGTTCGACATTCATAAAGTTATATAGACCAACTTTTGCGAAAGCAGCTTCTTTGGAACAGGGAGACCAGAAGCATTTTACAACCAACTACATATTCAACATGCGTACTATAGTACTATGAGCCACTAAGTGAATTTATGTTACGATAACAAGGCCAAATTGAAATTTCCTATCAATTCACGAGCCGACATGAACGAAATACAGGGTGTTTGCAAAAAAAGAGGTACAAAATTTCATACCGACCACAAAGTGGGAAACCAAATACTTTTGCCTCTATGAAGCTTTGCGAAAAACTTTAGTTTTTAAAATATTACCTATTTAATATTAAAAAAATAAAACTAGAAAACCAAATTACCCACATTTTACAGAAATATTTCAAATTTTTCCCCACTTACATCGATGTACTTGTGATTTCTTGGACTGAAAGACGGTCGGATACTGTGGAAAAGGCATGGCACCTTAGAAATATCGCCAAAGCTACTACAAAACTTGCCACGAGATCGCTCTCTCTGAGTCCACAACTGTTGAATAAAGAATGCTTTTCACTTGTCACTAATAAATGAAATTGGGTGGAGTCATACCAGGACATCTCGCCGGCCAAGCAACAGGACCGTTTCGAACAATCTGTTGGTGAATTGAACGAAGAAATAATTTCAGACATTATGAAAGTTCACTGGAGCCCCATCTGGCTATAACCATTTTATTCTTCGTACAGCTAATGGTATATTTTCGAACATTTTTGGAGATACTTCTTCTAAAAAAAGATTGCAATTATTCCTGAACACAGGTGATGACACTTTTTAACGTCTAATAATGAAGTTGTGCATGATCCTAGCCAAAAAATTTACACTGTACTGTACCGTTGCTGGCACGCGTGTTCACGTACGATTTAAGGCTTGTTCAAATGACGTTCATGATTGTAATATAAATTGAACACCTCAGAACTAGTGAAAGTTGCTTCATCCGAAGCCAGTACCAGTTCCGAGACATTAAGATGCAGCAACGCCTTGTTACTGCACTGCGAATTGCACTCAAAAGAAAGAAAAGAAAAAATCTTCTATTCCGATCTCATTCACATACAGAGCATAGTGCATCGGGTTTTCAATCAGTAATATTACAGCCTCAAAATTAAAATGTGAAAGTTAAGCGACACTTCTGATTGGATTGATCAGTGACTACAACTTTGAAACTATGGGAAGTCACGTTGAAAATTACAGACTTAAAATTGAAATGTGGAAGTCGCAATGAAACTTTAGATTGTGATCGGTAAGACACGAAAAGTGAAATATTAACTCGAAGAACATCTTAAATAAAAATTATAGTGCAAAGATAGCCGATTGCAACTTAAATTCATTTATAAACATCGTGTGATCGTTGTGCATACTTCACAAAATAACAATTACGGTGCGAAGATGGGTTATTGCAATCCGGATTATCTTACACATAAGGTAGGCCGCAAAATGATAACGAAAAAGTCACGATTCACACAAAACATGTAAAAAAGGAAGAAAAAATAAAAGTTATTTATTCCGAAATCAGTCACATACAAAGCATGATTCAACGTTCATAATCTTCGGAATCCAATGCTTAGACTCTTTCAAAGTGTTATGGTAATAATTATTTTGATTCATAACACTCGAAAATCCCAAAAGATTTTATGATCCGAGAGCCGCTGCAGCTCCACACGTGCTAGCGATGAAAATTGTCTACCAGATCGAACAGCTATCACAAATATCATATTTTTTCACAAAGTTTTACAGAGCGAAAAGCGTTTAGTTTGCTGCTTTCCGGTAGGTGTGAAATTTTGCACCTTTTTTTTCTCCAACTATACTATGAATTTTATGCTACACTACGAATTCTACAACGCTGGCGGTAGCACCGCTATTTTTTCACCGTTATAGCGGTAGCGTTAGCGCCGCTAATGTCTTCACTAGCGCGCCTAGTTCTGCAAAGTTCACAGTAGTATCGACATGAAGCAGAAACACAAACGAAATAATCCATGACAGGGATCGTGTTTCACACCAAACGAAAGGTAAAGAGTTCAGGAGCTGAGCTTCAAGTCACAACAGTATCACAACTAGGAAAAAAAAATTCAAACATTTATGCATGTATTAAACGGAATATCACATAATGTACGAAATAAAACACTTTTTATTATGTTGAAATATTATAATGACTAGCAAACTGCCGTAGTTCACCAGGAAATCGTTTATTTCAATTCAAATAGTTTTATCCTAGTGATGACTAATAAATCTATGAAGCAGCGATGATTGTGTTGGCAATATTGAATCGATTAAATGTAAAAATGAATTTGCCTTACTCCAACAATGCGTAATTAGTACTGCCCAAGCTAGGATA
This sequence comes from Orchestia grillus, assembly GCA_014899125.1. NCBI lineage: Eukaryota > Metazoa > Arthropoda > Malacostraca > Amphipoda > Talitridae > Orchestia > Orchestia grillus. Next base: position 6,704 of record VOMN01096393.1, on the reverse strand, counting down.
ATTAGGAGTAACAATAAGACATCATAATGACCCTGTAGTAGCATGCAACTAGCAGGTATTATTCCACTCTTGTTTCAGCATCCATTAACCAGATACTAGGCTTCTCCTGGTGTAGAATGCAACAATTTTGCACGGTACTCAACACTTTCAAACTGCAGTTTTCTCGCACAATTCAAACAGAGAGCTCTGCCCTCACTTTGGTATTTCCCGTCATACAGATACGAATTCATAAACTGAAATTTACCAACATACAGAGTTCCTGAAAATAATACTCGAGAAAGGCATGCTTTTCTCCACGCACTTTGCACTCAAGTCCCACTGGCAGAACGCAATGGTGATTATGTGGAAATAACGCATAAAAGATGTTGAATATGGCACGTACTCCGAAGGCATAGATACGCGCACATTTCTCTAAAACTATACATCGGTAAATTTACTATTAAAAAACAGCTACCATAAGACTGTCTAACTTAAATGTATTAATCTCTCAGGAATTAAAATACATCAGTGCCTTATGAACGGAAAACTGGAATAACATAAATAAAATAAATTATCAGAATTGGGTATTTGTTTTATTTACAAACAATACAATCTTTACTAAAGAATCTCCAGGTCGCAGTGTCGAACCTCGGGATGCGCTTTCTGAAAATACGAAATTATATCAGAATTAGCATATCAAGATACATGAAAGTTATAACTGCAAAAATTCACGCAAGCCAGAATCTTATACAATAGTAACAAAGCAATATATCATAGATTGCTGAACTAACAAATTGTAACATCAATAATTGTAGGTTTATACTGAAATCTTCATTTCTCAAAGCCGTTCACGATAATGAATCATTGTAGCAAACTCTTACCTTGAGACTCTGCTCAATTCTATCGATCTCTGCACCCAGTGTGTCCACGACATTCTCCCCGAAGTTTAGCAGAAATGTTAGTTTCTCTTCTGGTGAACGACAATTCTCCATCTCCTGAGATTGCAAAGAATGGAAAATTGCATTAGAATTTTTTTCTGTTCAGTGCCATAAGAAAATCAGACCATTTACAACAGGGTACCAGCAGTAATACCGAATTCAAAGACTTTATTTTTACGGCATGAGATAACGAGTCAACGATTAGGGTATTAGAAATACCTAATTTCTAACGACACATAAGAACTTATAGCAAAAGAGTGCAATTAGGCAGAAGTGTAATTTTTGGAAGAAAGAATCGAATTTCCGAGAATGCGAGGTTAATGTGTTAGTGATAACTAGAAACAAAGTGGGGAAAGTTCAAAAAGAAATTAATTCGGGGAGGCGCTGGGTTGATACATGGAGGAACGAAGTGTTACGAGGAGAGGCCGTGTACTTCTGAGTAGTTGGTGAGGCAGTTATTTTCATTTTATTTTGGATATTGTACCAGCTGATGATACATTACTTATGTGTGGTTCCCCACCATCGTGGGAAAGTAAACTCATACGACTGTGCTACATACTTATGAGATAAAATCCTGCCGCGTACAAAGAGAGAAACTTTTCCTAATAATGCTAAAATTTCAACATACTTGTTCTTTAATGATCTATAGTAAATGAAACGACACAATGAACTTTATTCTTATCCAAGCTCATTCGTGTACCTGGATGTAGAGTGAAATATTGTCTTTAATCTCTCGTTTCAATGGGAAGTACTCTGTGATTACATGACTATCAAACAGAGTAAACGCTCGGTATCGAACCCACCCGGGACCTCCTGAATACCCTGGCAAGGGTTCTTGAACTGCACCACCGGTAAGTGCTTTGTACACGTAGGATCACATCAAGTTGGAAAGCACACTATTTCTATAAGATCAATGCGTATGTGTGAAATATGAAGTGTCGATCAGATGTTTGCCATTAAGCTAGTAGGAAGTACAGTGAGAGAAATCAATATTCATCCACCAAAAATTTTTTTTACATAAAATAGTATTAGCATTAGTGGGAATGAGGATAACTGCACTTCAGTAACTCTGACTATCTCACACCGAAAAAGTAGGGACCATTTAGAATTAACTTAAGAGAACGGGGAACTTATGCACGAGGTCTGTTCCCACGTAAGATCCCCTGCGCATACGAAGAGAAAGTTGAGAAGGAAGTTGAAGAAAAGATAAAGAATAGTCAGCGAAGAAGGTATGAAAACGGAAAGAAACAAAATGGGCACAAGAAATCCCAAAGGCTTATCTATAACTAAGGTAACCTAACAGTACCTCCTTTGGAGGGCTCATCCTCATAGCATAAGATAGACAAACCTAACTAACCTAACCCTATTGCCCATGATCTATCCTATGCCCCCTGAGGTGCTGTAGAGAATAGCTGAGATTGGTTAATTGATAGGGAATATAACTATGAGTACAAAAAAAAATTCAATCGTTGCGATTAAAAAAAACTCGTATTTGGCACTCATACTGGTCGGGTGTCGTAAAATAACATAAGTGAATGTTATCTGAAAAATGTCATAAATACGTAACGTAAATTCTACAACAAATTACAGCAGTAAAAATTCATATTTCTAAAATAACAAAGCAAAGACTACGACAATATTAGAAGGTCCCTCATAGTCAATGTGAGAGTAACAAAAATTGTGTACATTTTGGCCAGATGGGTGAAGTACATATAAGGGGACGGAGATAAGGCCTGAATTTAACGTCTTTTTATGCATATGTACCAGAGTTTCAGAATTCTGAGATCTATTGGGTTACTAGTTGAGTCTATCATTGTAAAGTTATTAGATCTGAAAAGGATTACCACGATTCTTGCAACGAGCTCGAAGGTCCAAATAAGGTTTTTAAAACTCTGTTAGTTGTATACTCATGCTAAAGTGTTTTAAGATCCGGATTCTCACTCTTCAAGGTGTGTTTTCTACACAGTAGCCATCAGCCATTGCAGGCGTCACACTTAAACTGATATATTAGCACACGTGTGACGGCAAGGAGTCTCAAGATTTAAAAAAGATTTCAACTTTAATAGTTTTCAAGGCTGAATTTATAATCTAATTGGGAGTAGTAACTGGATATAATGGTTTTTAGTACTTGTATGCATTTGGTGCTGTTATAACTAAGGTACGGTAAGAGATGACAATTTTTTGCGAGCAGTAAATACTTTTGAGTATGTATTGCAGACTTTGGTTAAAAATTTTCTACATACTAATCTACGAAATTATTAGGACAAACATTTTTTTTAATCAATTCTCCCAAAAAAGTAATTTCTTTACCAAATGCAATGAACGTTGACAGATGAAACCCTGTTGTTATAAATCGAAGTTTTTAATTGCATTAAAATTACACAAAAAAGGAATAGTACTAATAACTACAAAACAGTTCCAAGGCCGGTGAATACGAGTTTCTAGGACATGGTGGATTTCGGATTCGTTCCGCTGCGCTGGATGAGATCATCCAAGAATGGTCAAGATTTTTCATATTTTCCTCCATCGTCAAACTTATGTTGTTGGGAAATTTTCTGAAATAATTCAAGAAACGTGCCGCATGCTATCCCTCTTAGAAGACCACGAAAGTTTCATTCAAGTGTTGGCGATAAAAAATAGTTCAGACCAGTGTGGGCATAATCAAAAAAATTTTGTTTTCAAATTACACACAAATACATTTGCTAAAGTATTCTCAAGCAGGTACAAGCGAATTACCCATGGAAAAGCTGTCTTCTTGTTTATACACGTCATTATTAAGCAAAAAGTCAAGTTTTAGAAATGGCTAATTTTATAATTTTGTAAAAAGATTTTTATTGAAACCGTGGAACAACGATATTAGATTAAAAACTATATGTAACAAAAGTTTTATAGCTTCTGCAACTGGGACATCAGTATAGAGAGATGTAATGTCAAACTGGCCACAAAATATTGTTTTCCTAACTGGACATGTTCAAGATTCTAAACTAATGCATATGAATTTTTAGAGTGTATTAGTTAGTGCCACGCCCGAAAATACCTCTAGTGGCCAGGAAATATTTTTGGATCCTTTACTGTACCTTGGTTATAACAGAACAAAGAGCGTGCAATTACTTAAAACCCTACTTCCCAGTCACTGATCCCAATTAAAAGTTAAATTCAATCTTGATGATCTTTTCAAAGTTAAGTTTTTAAAACATACTCACTCCTTGCCATTGGACGTGTGCCCTAACATTGTATATCATTTCAAGTGCGACGCATGGAAATGTTGCTACACAGGGAGCACGTCTTGACAAGCTAGGATCCGATTCTGAGAACAATTGGAAATCAGTCACAGAATTAATAGTCACAAAAGCCTTCTCGTTCGAACCCTTGAGCTCACTGCGAAAATCTCAGCCATCCTTTCAGACTAAATAACTTTCCAATAATAGATTTAACAAGTAACACAATAAATCTCAGAATTCTGGAAGCTACGTATATATACAAAAAAAACGATTTTAAAATTCAGATCTTACTCCAGTCCCCTTACATCTTTCTTGCACCATCCAGCCAAAATATGCACTAACTTTTGTTACTCTAAGGCTATGTCGGAACTTCCTTTTTTTTCCGACATCTTTACTGTGTTACTTTAGAAATGTGTAATTTTACTATCGTAAATTGTCATGTAATTTACATTATTTATTTTTATGTTCATTCAGATGACATTGACTCGTCTTATTTTACGAAACCAGACCTGTCTTAGAGTTAAATATACGTTTCTCTAGCAACAAGAACTTTTTTATCCGACCAATATCCAACGAGATAAAAATATATAGATGCATACAGTATTAGTACACAAATGTGTATTATTTGAATATACATAAGAAACCAAGAAAGTTCAACCAATAAAAGTTGGATATGTTTCTATATTCAGGGGCAATAAGTGTACTTTTATAATACAACAATTAATACATAATCTTTATTTAACTACTACATAGCATCACTGAAGTTAAAATGTTAAATTCTACCGTACTCATTTTTTGGAGCTTTAAATTAACGATCGGCACATATTCATTAAATTTCATTTTATTTTTCACTGCTTACTCTCTCTTGATACAAAATGCTTCTGGGAGCTCGGAAATGACTTAAAATTTTCAAACAATGCCACTTTTTCTCAAACGGAATTCAAGTCTGGAAATCGGCTAGGCCGTTGGTGCATATCAACATTGTATTTAGTTAGACATTTATTCTTAGATTTCACTTTATGCTTAATCATTACCATGTCATCAAGCAGGATCATCCAATTTCCTGAAAACTCAAGTTACCTATCTGAAAAAACATTAGTATTCAAATATTTTAGTACACTGCAGTATCCACTCTTCTACCCATCATATAATAATTCTATTTGTTCTTTCCTTAAGTCCGTCCGTTATAATTTCAGCAATCGGTAAACATTTAGTAAAAAATTCGGACTGTCACGAGTGGTTTGGCTCTTTACTGAGAACAATAAACCTTTTCCTCACAAAGTAAATGAGCATTAAGTGTTAGATTAAGACGATTTTAAGTTCAATTTCTGGACAATGAATATCTTTTGTTGAATGTGACAATAAAATTTCGACTTTTTAAAATAAATTTTAGAAAAAATAAACGCTAGCGATTAACGAATTTGCAGTATCACGGCTACCGAATTTCTCAGTGTAACGTTAAAAGATGGCTTTTACATGCATTGATATGTTTGATATTTCAAATGAAGTTATCCTAATTGTCAAGACACATTTAATCAGAGAACCGTATCTTACGTACAAATCTGTCATTAGTTTCCATAGTATCAGTGACTTTTCATGTTTAAGTAATAATTAATTGCGCCGATTATAACCTAAGAACCATCAATGGAGCGAAGATTGGTAGCTGCTCGCGATAGAACGAGACTCTGCAGGCAGAGAATAAGGAATGAACAACAGCATGATATCTTTGAGAGCGACAGCCAACGTCAGCATGTGAGGCGAGCAGCAATGAACGATGTACAACGTGAAGAGTAATTTCAGCGAGACAGTCGAGGAAAGCAAATCATACGAGGAAATATGGACGAGGAGCAACAATCACAGTACCTCGAGCAGCAAAGGAACATATCCCAGCAAAAAAGGGAAAATATGGATGAGGAACAGTAGGCACAGTACCTTCACAGATTAACAGGGAAAGAAAGAGGACGAACTTTAACTAAAAATATTTTGTGGTAAGAGGTCCTGGACTGAAGGATTATATTAAAAATTGTCGCTTACAATGTGATTTCATTATTTATATTGAACTATGTAGCACACTATTACTTTATGAGTATTTATTTGTACATATTATTTAATTTCATTTGTGTTAGATCTAAATTTGAAATACAATGGAGAATATTTTGGTAAAAATTTTAAGAAACATATTTGCTGCGCTTTACGGTTTTTTCTGTCTAAAACACTAATTCATTGCGCCATCCAGAAAAGTATTAGTTGTATCAAAACGCATCAGTTGATTAAATATATTTCCCACTCCGTGAGATTTCCACGGGTCCTGATTTTTTCTCGATTACTGCCAATCTTATTTGTAGAGAAATCCCCGAACTATATTACCAGGAATAGACTCTAGGAAATATGTTTTCCAGTGCATAGGCAATACCTTCTTAATTTGAAACATGATTTCTTGAGCTGCGTCCAAATAATTCAGTTTTTGCTTAGTCTATCCCTGGAAACATCCTTCAGAAAACTAACTAAAACATAAGTTCACAACATAACTCGTACTGTCACACCGAAAGATAAGCAGAAGCCTTGG
>VOMN01096382.1:0-19902 GCA_014899125.1 Orchestia grillus | reverse complement strand
TATATAGTGCCGATGAATCTTCCAGAACAGTATAGCGGGGGCGATACATAGGCAATAAGGTTAGGTTAGTTAAGCTTGTCTATCATTTACTGTGGTGACCGGTGAAATCAGGGGACACTCTTAGGTTACCTCAGCTATAGATTGGTCTTCAGGGCTTTCTGTCTTTCATGCCCACTATGCTTCTCTCAGTTTTTTGACTTGCCTTTCTCTTATGTCTTTTCTTCATCTGCATTCTTAACTTGGTGTTTCTGTGTGCGAAGTGTCCTGTGTGGGAATACACCTGATGTATAGATTCTCCTTTCTTTTTAGTCGTTACTAAATGGTCCTTTCTCTTTACTCTATTGAGATTGCATTCAATTTGGTTAGGATGCAGTAAACTAACCAAAAATCATAATGGTTCTGGGAAATTGCTAATCATTTCTTTCCACTAATTTTGCCATGGATGGCTTGATACCGAGAATACCTTGGCGGCAGGTGATCCAAGCGGACGGGGGGGTGACGGCTTGCTGTGTCAATGCTGCCTGCCTGGCACTCCTGCATGCAGGCATTGAAGTCAACGACTATGTGATTGCCTGCACTTCTTCTGCAGTACCCACAGCTGCACACACTTCCACACAGGTAACTGGGTATACGTGTACTGCTTTCATACATGTACATATACCGTCACTTTTGATTTGACTGCTGCATATAGTTTTCATGTCAATCGCTACTTTGCTGGTAAACTTGATCCTATGTACAGGGTGCTCAGAAAAGACTACACCCCTGTAAATCCTTATAAACATATTTTATTATTGAAATTATAATTAAAAACTATACACGATTGGAGAGAGAAAATTTGGGAGATTTTATAAATTTCGAGTAAAAAAATTGATAAAATGATTACCATCCTGGGCAATAAATTCTTCACATCTTTGTTTCATACTGGTCATAACATTTTGCAACGTGGGATGACCAATATTACTAATTTCTCGTGGAATATTATTTTTTAGTTCATGAATATTTCATCATTCCTAGAAATATGCACGGACAGGAAGATGATGAATTATATTGCTATGGTCAGGGGGAAGGAGTAGTGGTAGTAGGCGTTCCCTGACATCGCTTATTGCACAATGCCTGCGCTGCGCAGGCATTGTGCAGTAAGGCGGAGACTGATATGGTTTAGGGTATAGTGAGGTCGGTGGATGGAATTATGTTAAGAAACAGCAGTTGAAGAGGGATGGTCGGAGGCTTAGGAAAAGGCAGAAGAGGTAGAGGGATGGTCTAAGAGAACATATGCGGGGGCTGAACATCAGCAGGCAACTGGTGGGGGGATGGGGAGTTGCAAAGGAGATGTGTCGTCTGTCCAGCCCTGTAGAATGGGAAAACACTCTCGTTAAACGAACATGAGTACGAATTGGAATACCAGTCTCTCATGTCGGTGTTCAAGCAACCCATGAACAGTAGCCACGAATTTTTTTATTTTCTGTTGTCACAATAACAGGGGGAAGGGAATTTTTTTATTCAGTCTTTTTAACGAATTATTCAGGAATTTTCGATGTAAATTTGCTGCTAATGATTTTGTGATATGATCGAATTTACGTAAATTTTGTGAGGTTCAAATGCGGTGTGCACTGTGTAACAAGGTGATAACATTTGTGTCAATATAATCTTTGAAGGTACAACTGAAAATATTTGTACCCATGGCTTTCTATTGACCGTAGTGATAAATGTAGAATTGAAATTCTGCAGCACAATTTTCAGCAATTTTTCTGCAGCTCGAAGCACTGGGCCGATTTTAAAATTTTTCTTTAAATGATCTAAAAAACTGAACACTAATCGGCGCGATTTAAAAAAGTTCTGAAATTTTCCTCGACATTAACCGATAATTAGTCGCTTATTAGCGACGGGTGATGATCATCTTTCCCATTTCTCACAGCATCCATTTATTTCCCTCAGACATCATTCAAACTCGACTTGAGGTACGTTTGCAGTGACACCAGTAATTGGATTAAATTAACATAAATGGACTAGTAGAAAATGTGTGCTTTCTAACTTTTTCCCAGGAACAGAAGGAGAAATAGAAATTTCTGCACCAATGGAACTTTAAAGTTTCTTGATTGATGAAGATAGACGACCCATATTACTAGGGTAGGAAGGTAGACGACCCATATTACTAGGGTAGGAAGGTAGACGACCTATATTACTAGGGTAGGAAGGTAGACGACCCATATTACTAGGGTAGGAAGGAAGACGGCCCATATTACTACAGTAGGACGCTAAACGAAAATAAAGGATCTTTTTATACTTTACGGAAGGAAACATTCGGAAAAAAATGGGTTTCCTGCCTCCACTGTTCTTGAAACTCCAGAGTTTCACAATAAGCATAGTTTTTCGTAAAGCATTTTTCCTTGGATACATGTATGTTTTTATACAGTATAGTGAAAAAAACTGTTGGGCCTCGTTCTGTGAATTAAAATGCGAATGTTTGATAGCTTCCAATTTTCAACACAAAATTAGGGTTTCAACTTTACGGGTTCGGTAGAGAACATTACTGTAGATCGAGGAATTGTTTTTCTAATCGAAGTATTGTTTTTCCAATCGAGGAATTATTTTCCAATCCAGGAAATGGTTATCTAAATAAGCCAAAAAAAATTTGTTAAGAGAGAAAAGTTAAGTTGGGTCCCATTGCTAATCCGTTTGTTTGCTTACAAATTATTACGTTTTGTAAAAATGTGACCGTTAAAGTTACATCAAGTACTTTTTTCAATTTTAGTCCACCCGAGTAATGGATTGGGCCGAGTTTTTGATCAGGGTATCGAGAAATAAAGTGAGGAGCAAAAGAAGATTGGTATAAGCGGTATTTTTTATATATTTAGTCAAGGTTAATTGTTCAAATTTCTACTACTGATTTATATTAGCGTGCCGTAATAAATGAAACATCCACAACTAAAAAACATTCAATAGGAAAATATAAATTGTTGTAAAAGTAATGTTTAACAGAGCAAATGTTTACAACATTGTGAAATAATTACGTAACATTTGGTTTCCTGCCCTATGTCGGTTACTGGCACAGCTTCCAGGCGCTTACAATAATTAACGACTGGTCTCTTCTAGCTCTCCGAGTGACTTTTGTTCCGCCTTTCCTTACTGATTTCTTTCCGTTCAGGAGCAGTTGTCTCGTTTTATTTTTTCTCGATCTAACGCTTGAAGAATTTCATGCTAAAATTTTTGTTGTAAGTTACTCGTTCGTTGCATTTTTCATCACTGCGTTTTTGAACAATTGCGATTGAAAAAAACTTTTTTCATTATTTTCTTGAAAAAAAGCCTAAGATTATTACTTTATTTTTTATGGTTATTTGGAAATTATTTAAACAATTTCGGGAAACCTCAAGTTTTCCTGAAGAACTTTGAACATTTTTATTGAAATAATACTTTTCTTTTCACGAGGTAATGTCCGATGAATAATGCAAAGCGTTACGACGAATATTTCCCCTCGAAATTAGGTACGAGTGCAGAAGAGGGAGAAGCGCGAGACAGTTCCCGTTGGTGTTTCCATTATACAGCTCAAGCCCACTATCTTTGTCAGTTTGTATTAATAATCAAAATATTGGAGAACAGATTTCAGAATTTCATTTATGGTCAATTTTCATTTGGAATAAATTAAACTTCATTTATGATCAGTTGAATTCCATTTATTTTTAATTAAGCTCTATTTTTGATCAATTGTATTACACTTGTTAAATTTGTTACATCAAATTTCATTAATAATAAATCAAATTTAATTCGTAGTGGTTTAATTTTGAATTGCAAGTTTAATTCCATCAATGACGAGTCAAACTTCATTTTAGTTGAAGGAAATTTCATTTATGACATACAATTTTGTTTATGACCATTTGAATATCATTTATGACAACCTGAATTTCGAATTGAATTTCATTGATGACAGATGAAATATCATTGATACCTTTTATTGTCATTGTAGCCTGTTATTTATTATAAAGTATCGAAAATTTAAAATCTTGTACTGTTGAATTTTCTAGAATGAAGTGTTTTTGTCGCTCTTACTTTCTTCCATAATATTGTAGCTAAAATGATGGAAAGAAAGCAAAATTGCTTTGTTTTCCTTTATTTCACATATGTGAGAAAGCTTCGAACAATCTCTACGAACCATCCCTTCCCATCTCTGCCCTCGAATCAGCATAGCAGCCCTCTTCTGCTGTCCTTCAAATCCATGTTAACAGCATGATATCGAACCAGCATAGCAGCCCCCTTCTGTTGACCTTCAAATCCATGTTAACAGCATGATATCGAACCAGTATAGCAGCCCCATTCTGTTGTCCCTCAAATCCATGTTAACAGCAGGGCAGCGCAGTCGTTAACGCGCTTCGCTTTCGAATGAAGAAGTCGAGGTTTTGCTCCCGTCGCGCGACAGACAGATTTTCATGGGGGTCACGGAGTGCTTTCCTTGTGAAAGGAAACGTGGATACCATATTTCTTACGAGACTGAAGTGCCGTCACAGTAATTATAAAGCATTTAAAAACCAATCTCGTATTCCGCATGTTAACTGAGTTGGAATAAAATTTATTTCCTTTTTTCCTTGTACCAGACGTGCGCCCTGGTGGACGCGTCACAGGCCGAGAGCACAGGCGGCTGCGAGGTGACCGTAGCGGTGCTGCCCAATGAAGACCGCATCGTGGCGCTGCACGCCAACCACCCCCTGCACCAGAGTCAATTCGACGCCGTGCTCGATATGGCGCTGTACGGCTGTCAGCAGCTCTACCAGGGCATGCACAAAGAAGTGGAGAGCTTCCTGCAGCAGCATCATGCAATCATGAGCCATAGATGATCAAACTTGTACATGTTGTTTTTCTCCTCCTTCTTCTCTGCAGTTTAGTTGTATGTAATCGTCTCTGTGTTGCGTAAAAACCCACGTGAATGGTATGTTTTTTAATGGGTTTTTAGTTATTTATAGTACCTTTTTATTTGATATTTCCCTAATTTCCTCAATATCATTGTGTGAGATGAGTTCGTCAGTTGAAAAAAGGAGTGCACATCGACACTACCTCCAATGTCGAAGGGATGCCAATAATTGGCAGTTCCTACTGCAGGCGCTAACTGCTCGACAAATATGTCGGTGTTGGACCCTGCATCACAACAAGCTCCTTTGCGGTTGGTCAATTGGCCAGTTCTCTTCCTGCTCCAATGTGCATCTTTGGGAAACGTCAACATGGACGGCCTGATCATAATCGGAGCCGTGTCGTTATTGACGACCTACAGGCACTCTCTATTCACCAGGCCTTCTGACGTGCATTGTGGCGTTCTGTGCAGACATTCTCGTACCCCCCGCACTCCTTTCGCTCAATCCATTCGTCCCTACCGCGGTCCACTTGTGCGACGCATCTCGCTGTTTCATTAGGACCCTTTAGGCCCAAACTTCTCCAGTACTTTGCATTCAATGCTATCCTACTCGGGCTGCATTTTTGTTGCATCTTCCACTATTGGCTGTGACGAAGTATGTCGCCTCTATTTCACTATTACATCGCGTTTCCAGAATCGCTTCTTCCAACATGTTCAAAAATGTTCTCTTTGCATCTCTCAGTTCCAATCCTCTGCCTTCATACATTGATCTTGAGTCTCACTCGGATACAGACTATGTGCTGCGCTCCAAAATTCATTTTAAAGCTCATAATTAGTATTGATGCCGACAATGTGCTCCACTTCCTCGTGCATCCTTTCCCTCACAGGGCCTCATAATCTAAAATATTCGAAAGGACACTTCTTCCGTGATCTCTACGTCTAGCCTCACATTACTTCTTCCAGCATTTTCATATTGAGAACTCCACATCACATTTGTAGTGCTCACATGAACGACTAATCTGTTTCTATTATGCCATCCTAAATTCCGTCACTACTTTTTAAAACCTTTCTTCTGGAGCAGCTGCAAGTGCTGTAGCCTGCCTATCTATAAAGATCATCGACTCTCATGCTGTCACACAAAACCGTTAGCAAAGCCTCTGACGTTCACATCCGCTCTAACTGCCATGGCATCATCGCTCAACACCCAACCAATCACTGGCCTCATCCATGTTCTGATGCCACTGTGTTATTCACATCAATACTCTTGTACTTTTGAGGACGTTCTGTCATTTCAACCCCTGCTTAGCTGTTACCCTTGAGCTTCACTAGAGACCTCCACCTCTTGTCATGTTGTTGTTTAGAAAAATTTATATCTTCAGTCAGTCACTATAGTAAAGAAACTATCCTTGTAATCGTAGTAGTAGAAGTAGTGATAGCAGGGTTTCAGAAACTCAGACTATCTCACACCGAAAGAGTAGGTACCATTTAGTATGGACGAAGGAGAACGAGGAATCTATGCACAAGGCTTGTTCTCACACAAGATCCCCTGCGCATAGAAACGGCAAGTTACGAAGGAAGAGCAAGAAAAAACAAATAAGAAATAGCATAGAAGGAATGAAAACGGAAAGAAGCAAAGTGGGCACGGGAGATAGAAGTCCTGGATGTCTATCTAAAACTGAGGTAGTCTAGCAGTGCTCCTTGGGGGCGCTAGTCTCCATAGCATAGGATAGACAAACCTAACTAACCTACCCCTATGGCCTATCCTATGCCTATTGAGGGGTTCCAATCATAAGAGGCTCCTTAGAATTGCAATGTACGAACTTGCAAATGGGATTGAATAAGGAAAACAATAGGATGTGATGTTGAGATTTTTATAAAACTATCCGTTTACATTGATTTTTTCATTTACTTGATGAAATGAACAAATTGTGTAAAGTTTACAGACTGTCACAAACTTCCTACTTGGCTGAAATAGAACCGATTGAAATTTCAATTCCAAAAATCTTATGACGTTTGTAAGACCCATGTTTTAAAAAAGTCTTCTTGATAAATTCGATCTTAAGACTTCGACACAGTCTACCGAAAACTTAAACTTATGTAGGACAGAAAATCTGAAATGTAGGTGAAGACACTCTTGAAATAAACTTACGGGAGGACGAGAGAGAGCTCGACAGAAAAGGGACGACTCCCATTATGCGAACAACAAATAATTTCGGAATTCAGCTACAGTACTAGGAATAAAAGCGCGCCGTTCCGGAGCAGGTCAGGAATAAAAACTAATGAAATTAGTTCGAAGACCGATAGTAATGAAATTTGCTAAACATTTCAACAGGCAGGTATATTTTATGGTTACTACTCAGTTTTGCATCCTCACGCAGCGAGTACAAATTTGACGAGATCGCATCGCAGGGCGGGAAAGTCATTGGATCCCAGGTTCTACGTTCATGATGGTGTGAAAAATAAAGTTACCATTATCAAATCTTTCAAAACTTCAAAAATTATATAAATACTAACTACTTAAAACAAATGTCTCCCTGACAGTGTATTTCATTATAATTTTAAAAGCAGTTCTTGTTAGAAGAAAAGATCGTTCAAAAACTCACGCGAAGCAACAGTGGCTAGGTCATTTGTGCTTCGAATGAAATCATAAGTTGAGCAAAATTTTATTGTAATGGTAAAAGATTTTGTCTATTTCCCAGACTCAATCACAAAAGCGAATTATAAACACGACTGCTTTACCAGTATTTTTCTTGACTGGAGGGAAAAATTTATTGCAAGCATGAAAAACAGAGTTTGGTATATCCAGTAGCAGTCAAAGAGTGGAGAATTATTGTTACAGTGATGTTTGCTGCTGTTGTTACAGTGATGTGTGCTGCTGTTGCTGCAGTGATGTTTGCTGCTGTTGTTACAGTGATGTGTGCTGCTGTTGTTACAGTGATGTGTGCTACTGTTGTTACAGTGATGTGTGCTGCTGTTGCTACAGTGATGTGTGCTGCTGTTGCTACAGTGATGTGTGCTGCTGTTATTACAGTGATGTGTGCTGCTGTTGTTACAGTGATGTTTGCTACTGTTGTTACAGTGATGTTTGCTGCTGTGCTACACTGGCGGGTGCCGGCAGTGTGGTGCGGCACCTACCTCCAATGTGGTGCTAGTCTGAGCTTCCTCTTCGCTTCGTGCAGTGCTACGGGCACGCACTCTGATGACCTCATGGCATTGTGTATCTAATGCACAATATTATGTCATAATATCACGCAATGTCATTCAAATATTGTTTATTGTACGATATTATTAAATCATACTATTGTTCATACACAGCGTATTATCATCTCATGAAATTATGCATTGAACAATTACTACTTCATAATATAGGGTATTGCACTTTAGTAGAATCCAATAACATTTCGTATTGCACGCTGTGACTATTTCATCATATTGTGTACTGCACAGTAGTGCTACTATCACATCTTTCATGGCGGCCGCTAGTTTAATGACTACGCACTAGAGTGAACTTGCAGCCTCGACATTGAAGTGCAGCCTCGACATTGAAGTGCAGCCTCAACATTGAAGTGCAGCCTCAACATTGAACTGCAGCCTCAGCACTGAAGGCATCCCAGTCTTGGCTCTGAGTGTGAGAGTCTGGCTTCACGCCTCTCAGCAAGCAGGGACTTCGTTACGAAGCAAGTGAATAAGACCGTTTTACTGGGCTCTAGTAATTGTCAGTGAGCCCTGTGCTGGTATGTATTTGTTGAAAAATTTTTAACCTGCTACTTCTTAACAAACTTGTAGACGTGCCGTGCCAAAAATGGCGGGACATACGATGTTAAGTTCTTAATATGTCCTCTTATTTACGGCAACTGACATGAGAAAGTGTTATTTTCGGTGTCAGTGATACGGACTGCCTTAAATGACAGTCTCGCTATTTATTAAGCAATACGGACTCCTGATTTTTCTTCCATCTAAATCCTTAAGAGCATGACGGAAAGACGGACCGACCAAGCTTAAACTGTGTAATAGTGTGATTACGTGTACACGTAGTGTTCAGAAATTAGAATGAAATTGACATAGTAAGGAAAGGTGAATTCTATTCTAGCAACCTTTGATTGAATGAAAGTTTGGGCGCTCAATACACTAAAAAAACTGGAATTGGGTTGAAAACATAACTCTTCGTCTGGCCTTGCTGTCACACGAGAGGAAACTTTACTCGTGGCTGTACTTGGTTCTCCAATTGGGCTCCCACTGCAGAGTCATCCACATGACTCAGTAATTTTCACAAAATCGCTCACTGACTTGAGTTATTCATTACATGTTCATTGAAAAGTGAGCTTATATACAAAAGTATCGCGCATGCATGCGATGGAGGTATCGTACCATTTTACCTCAGCATTGAGAAATAAGAGATGAAGTAAAGGCCCTCGAGCAACCTCTGGACGACGAGTCGTAAACTAACTGCACCTCGTCCGGGGCACTAACTCTTAGTTCAAAGAAGAAAAGACATGAAACAAGTTGTGGTAAATTAAGTTAAATAAATTAAACTTGTGGAAAGTTGACTCGTACAATATAACTTAAAACACCTTGACTGAGATGGCTAAAGCTGACCGCCCATGTCACGCAAGAAGACTTTGTCTTCCCGCACCAGCTTCTCGAAGAAGGAAGCTGTGATCAAGACCAGGCCCTATCATGACATCAGTGATTTACCGTTTTACTTATATTCGCTACATGTTTTCTATCGATGGTATGCATCATTGCTTTCTAAACATCTAGTTATGCCTTTAATGCTATGCGCCTTTACCATTCTGTCCGCACCTCTATTCTTAGCTCTTTTCTAGATCGAACCTTTTATTTTCTGACTTGTGAATACGTTATTTCTCATCAGATATTCACTGTCGTTGTGCTACATCATAAACTCGTGACCTCTTAGCATTCCTTCGTTGCACCTCCTCACTTTTTTATCTTCATCCTATTATTTCAAGTATACTTCCCTCAACACACCCCATAGTGCTGATTTACTTATTTAAAATATTGACATTCATGTTGAAAAAAAACATGAAAAATTATCTAACAAAATGAGAAAGATACGATAGTCACGAATATCTTGGTCATCATGGCAAAGTCGAGTCGCGTATACGTATGAAACTAGAGAAAGCTCGAGGTAAAAACCTGGTGATCTCTTACCCTTACGAATTTTTTTGTGCCAATTTGCATCCCTGTAAGCGATGCGCATCAATGTTGATTTGATAATTGCACTCATATGAGAAACGACACCTCTGTGAATGTTGTCTTTGCACCCAGACGTCTGTGAGAGTCCGCACTGGTTTGCTCATCTCTTGTCTGGGCTTAGAAGCTGCTCTGCTTTCTTAATTGTGATCGAATTTTGCGATTGAACATGAAATCCAGACAATTTATTTTACGTTCACTTGGAACTGCTCAAAGTCATCGTTTGTACAAGCTGAACAGGAAGACAGATGAAAGTTAAACACATTGAAAAGCGTTTGTTCGCATACTACATTCAATCACCAGCGGGATGCAGTAGTTTTGCTCAATTGGTTAGTGAGCTAAAGGTTAATATGCAGTTCTCCTCCATCAATTTTTGGCCGAGAATCTGACGCGACAGAAACATCTGCAACTTATTATATGGTTGTACTTGCTACTTATGCTATTATTCAAATCATTGACCATACTCAAGCTCAAGGCTATGAAATTCAAAGCACTTAAAAAAGTAAGTTTTATGCATTCAGTGGTACACGAGTTATATTATGCAACGGTTGGTAGTTTCCTTAGTATACGTAGCTGGGACACCTGTGTGCTGGTCATCCTCTATTTCAAAAGATAAAGGTTTTGTCAGTTAGTGGTCATCTTGCATCTTCCTCACGTACTGTGAGCGACGCTCTAACTACAACGATGACCATTATGCCATTACTAGTCGCGGTGACGTCACTGCGAGGCCAGGGGTCTGGCCGCTACTAAGTAGCTCACCAACGAGCTACAACATTTACACGGTATAGGGTTCTGGAAACTCTAGGTCATATAGTCAACAATAACACTATAAACATATCAACAAAATAAAGGAACAATCTCCGAAGCAGGTCAATAGTTCTATTAACTAGATATTTATTTACAAACATTATCATGGATGCAGTATTGTGCATGAAAGAAGCTATCAGAAGGCAAAGACTTAGCTTTTTTATCACGAAGCCTACCCGCTATCGTCTTGGTATGTTTCATGTACAATATCGTTCAGAATTACTTTAATGTCAAACTCAATGAGCAAAATAGATGGGAAGTGTGACCTATAGGAAAAATGTCTACGTCAAGAAATCAATTCATGACGATAGTAACCTTTAGAAAACAACTTTTGGTAATCGAGTATAGGCCAACGTGAACCAATGATCTGATTTTCACTGCTATCGACTAGCTGACGTGAGTTGGAGGAACAGATAAATAAGTCCATACAATGGCGAGATGGTGAACTGCCAGATGAGTTAGACTGCATTCCCTTAAAGTTAGGAGTATTCATTTATCATATATGACATTACTCATGCAGCAACTCACAAAGAACGCGGGAGTGATTATGGGGTATGGAGAGGAGGGGGTGAGGGGCCCACACTTGGACTTATGAATCTCAACATAACTCGTCTTAGCTAACACTCACGAGTGTAAAGTTTGACACTCATTGTTGTAGGATAGTAAGGCCAGTTATTTTTATAAAGTGAAATGAATTTCACGGCCGTTGAACTTCGTGTGATTTGAAAATCTGATTCTGTTGCACGTTTGGATAAATGAGTTCATGAGCGTCAAAATTAACCCGAAAGCAATTTGATGCGATGAAAAGTCTATTCATCGCAGAGCGCTAACATTAATTTCTAACACCACAGCAGCGAGCGATGATCAACCGACCGATATTTTCTATATTTTTCTCTATAGTGAGACGACAGAGTGACGACGAGGTCTATCGAGTGTCTATCACGGCGAATGTGTAAAAATAGTTCGCTATACAAATGACCCGCTACATGAATGTGACTGCTACTAGAATGTGCTCCTAGCTCACTACGACTTCCTACCTAATGGATCTGTCTGTCCTTACTGCTAGCTCGCATGAGGCGCTAGGTTAGGGGGTATCACAAGGAGGGCAAGTCCTGCGCTGGTAATCTGACCAGCGACGTCAGGCTCAGGGCTGCAGCACAGAGCAGCGACACCAGCATGCCTGAGGCCTGCGCAGTTGCACCTGCCGCAGGTAAATCAGGCACGTTAGCGTGCACCTGCGCCAGCATGAACATGGACAGCACGATGTCGCTCTTCACGTCCTCGTGCTGCTCGTTGATCTTTTTCTCCACCATCTCAAGGCTGTCCATGCACTCGTCCTGGCGAGGGAGTTAACAATGTAAAGCAAAGCCTCACCGTATTCATGTAACGGTGTAATGGCTGCCTCTCTCTACACACGCGGCCGAGATATTTATTCTATTAAAAAATAATTCAAATGCCATTTATCATCACTGGCTCTTCACGCATACGAGTATCATGTGTGGGACAAAGTGTGAAAATGATTTCAAACATCTAATTCAGCCTCAGAAGAATCATTAGCCCACATTTTGAGTCGTTAATACGACTAAATTTGCAATGCATTGCATATGCTGTTATTCAATAAAGTATCAATCAGATTTCGGAAGAGCACGGTAAACTACGATGACGTCCGTCCGCATTGAAGCGTAGCCGAAGTCAAGAGAGACTCCTTCATTGGTGTGAGAAGAGCTCAATGTTTAGTAGCATTTAGTTTCTGGACAATTTTCGACTGCGAATATGCTTATGAACCTTACTGTATTCCGACCACTGTAAAGTACATTTCGTAAACTTAGAATATAGAGTAAAGAAAGCTTACACCAAAAGTGAAAATTATCTTTACTCCACTCTGCGTCATGGATCAGTGTGTAAGAAAAATGCATTAATTTTTCTGAAAGTTGACATGAAGTGGTTCCTTTTTCAAGGTCCCTAATTAACTTGAATGTTGCAGCACATCCCTCTCACTCAAGTTCTAAAATTATGGATAACAATTTTCGTGCATTTGTACATTTTAGCAGCAGTTGATACCGTAATCACCTATAATTCAATAACTAATTCAAATTAGAAAAGAAATAGATAGATATTTTGAAAACTTCAGCACACAATTCAAATAACGAACAGCTGATCTAGCCAGGCCCGACCTTCTCCCTGTTGAGCATGGCGGCGGTGAGGTTGTCCCTGTGCTCGTCCAGCGCCGGCAGCGTCACGCGGAAGATGAGGTTCTGGCTGAGCTGCTCCTGCAGCGCCAACTCGCAGTGCGACTGCACAGCCAAGTTCTGTCATTGCTACTGCGTCGGGGTGAGTGGGGCATTGGCAATTTTCGTAGATATTTTACGGTAGGTACTATATTGGTGGCGACAACGATTTAGCTATTTGAAGAAGCTTAAAACTTGTGAAGTACATAGAACAAATAAAGAAGGATATACGTCTTAAAATTAGTATATAGATATATATTACAATTCAGAGCCCAATTATCCAATTAAGAACTACCCGAAAAATTACCTGTTGTAAGTAATTTTTGAGTACTAGATTATGAGTACGTTCTCACAATTGAAACTTAATTTCACAGCTGAAAAATAATGTGAACCGGTTTCGAACGTAGTCTTATGCTGGCTTGCATGGGTTAATGCAAAATTGTGAGCCTGAAAATTAAATTTCAACCTTGTTATGAGTACATAACCTAAACTAAGTTTGAAATTCTAAAACTGAACAAACGCTCTAAGTACATCAACCATGCCTTAGGTTACAAGGCTACCGCTACTGCACATGTTTGTGTGGACTTTTACTTTACCACCTGTGTAACGCACAACAGATGATAGCTTTTTCTTTCATTCCATTTGATTTTACGTAACTTCCTTACACTAGTATCTAAGTTTTAATTAATTAAATACACATAATATTTGTTTCTCACTTTGACGTTGAAACACCCGTAGAGAAGATAAGACGCTACAAATAAAGGCTTATGCTATCTTTACTTACGACGGATTTGTCTCCAGTATTTTCGCCGTCAGTCATGCGCCGCTTGAAATGGAAAGCATCACAATAGGAAAGGCGTCACATTTAAGTCACGGTTTATCGCTCATTACTTCGAAGGTAAAACGTACAGAGATAATGATTGAGCCAAAGTTTTTGCATCCCATAAAGCAGAAAATTTTCATTGAAGTCAGTGTGAAGTAATGGTCAAGGAGATGCGAAATTTGCGGGGAAATACCTTGTTGCTCACCAACACCTTGTTCTCTGTCATCTCTGAAATTTGATGTGTGATGCGGTAGATGGTACGGTTAAGCACTGCGAAAGATGCCGGCAAATCGACGCTCTTGTTCACTTTTGAACTGGTGGATGTTCATGAGTCCAAGCTGCTAAAGAAATACTTGGTACTCGTAAAATACTTTTCCAGATTTTAAAATTAAAAAAAATAGCTGCCAGTATTTCGTTCATCTGCCTCGCACATAAATTCGCGCGATTTAACAGGTGAAACTCTTGAGGAAGCAGCGACGAGAATTTGAGCACAAAGTTTCTTTCACCCGCTTTAAGTGCAGTGCCGTGACGAGTACTTCGCTAGCAAAAGTTTCTAATCTGATAAACACTCTCTCGCTGCAAAAAGGAAAAATTAGGGATGTTAGTACCTCATTAACTTCGACAGCAGCTTCCTCCAGCAGGATCTGGAGCCTGGGCACAGAATCGACGACGGAGAGATGAGTGTAGGGACTCAGCAGCTCCTCCTCCGCCTGGCTGAAGCCCACGAACAGGAACAGCCCTTCGCCTGCGTCGTACATCGCTGGAGAGGGGAGGGGAGGAGGAGGTTATACAGTGAAGGACATGAATGGAAAATACGTAGGCACCTTTCGATCAAAGACAATTTCCTGTGTCTGTTGTTCTACTGGCGATCGTAGGACATTTTATTACGAGGATAACAACGAAAATTAAAAATATGTATTATATGGAATAAGTTCCTTTGTTCATTTTCCTTCTATTCTTATAGACTAAAATTGTTTGCTGCTATTATGAAAAATCGTGAAAAAGGGGCATCGCAACTGCTTTCTGACTGAAGATGTGCCATCAGTTTTCGACTTGTACGTGGTATCATGTTACAGAACTTGGTCCTAGTGTACATGCGGCAGTATCGGTAACTTATACAAGTGCCTTTTGAGGTAGAGACTTTGCTCGTAGTTGCAATTCATTAATTCATGTACTAATTCTGCGTTCATATTCAGTTCTGTCAATCTGCTTAACATGAATGGAAGATGAAGCGAAATTTGGCCTCTTCCTTTTTTTCAAGTTGAGAGTGGAGATATCAGCGTCTGATGTCGCACGACCAAATTCTTATTCAGCTTCGGACTGGTATGGTTAAAAATACGATGTTTTCATTCTTAATTAAGCTACACAAACGTTCATTCAATGCTCAAGTTGTTAATTTCTGTCCTATATTTGAATAAC
Organism: Orchestia grillus; assembly: GCA_014899125.1. Lineage (NCBI taxonomy): Eukaryota > Metazoa > Arthropoda > Malacostraca > Amphipoda > Talitridae > Orchestia > Orchestia grillus. Next base: position 4,574 of record VOMN01096382.1, on the reverse strand, counting down.
AATTCAGGTCGGGAAGTTGATGATCGGAAAACTTTCAATTCTTTCTGTAGCGCTTGTTGTTCATTGACGAGGCCGTTTTCAGGGGATACTCGTGGTTATTAAAGGGGCCTGAAGCATGGAAGTGCTTAGCTCGGCGCAACTAAGAGGCCAGTACCGGTTGGTGCCTTGCGTCTCTTACCTTGCGTCTCTTCTCCATCCTTTATCTCGACTGCGTGAAAGGAAAACATGGATCATTACTCATCTATTAAATTACCTTTTGTTAATAGTGATTTCAAAGTTGCTGATGTTGGCAGAGGTATGCAGTAAATGAAGTTCAGATTGCTCTCGGAAAGGCGCAATACGTGCGTAGTGGAACTAACATCGTCTCTTTGCTTTCATGATTTATGTTTGATCTTGTGAGCTGTGAATTTCATCGTCTTTCAAGAACGTTACCAGCGAGAAAACAAAATAGGTGAAATTTAACCTCTGTTTTTGGTGAACATTTAGATTCCTTACTATCTCACGAGGTTGAGTTGTGGACTTTAAAACTGGTGGCTTCCAAAGTCTAGGGCTATTTTCAACAAAGTTTGAGCTTAGAACAGGACCAGCTCTCATCCATTCTCTTGAGTTGGGTGAAAGCCTACTATTTTCGTAAACACCCTATGCCTCCAAAAAGGGCTAAGACAAGACACTGAAACCCATCGACAATGCGCGCTGATTGGGAACAAAGGAACAACGAGGCCGTACTGTGCTCAGGCCGCACGCAGATAAAGTTGCCGGAGTAGCAGAGGCACTCCCCCCGGTAGGCCATGAAGGCAGGGGCTGCGTGGATGTAGATGGCAACACTGGTGGCGCAGGGGCGCGCCTCGACGCACTGCAGCACGTTGCACACGAGTTTCTTGCCCGCGTGACACAGGCAGAGCTCAGAACAGCTCGGGTCTGACACGGTGTAGAAGCGCTTGCCTCCCCCCTCCACTATGTGGTCCACCTTCCCGCGACTTGGGTAGTGCTTCTCACAAAAATCTGAAATTTTTTAGAGCTGTGAGCTGCATATTATGTTAATTTTTGGTGCGTTGGTAAGTTATAGGAGGACATCAATTTCAACTCGATTTTTATCTCTATGAAACAATATAAGGCTAGATAAAATGCGCATGTTACAAATAACATTTTTATGATGAAGTTCGTCAGAGAAAATACACTCCTGTAAAATACGAAGCTGAGTAAGTAAATGATGAAAAGTTATTTGTACAATTACTTCATCTACGAACACAACCGGTCGAACATGGTTTTAAATTACGAAAATTTGAAACATTTTACATTTGAAACATTTCCTTTCTACGCGTAATTTACATTGGCCACAATACTAAAGCAAGTGAGAAAATATATACTGAACTAGATTAAGGAGACACACTACTTATGGGCCCCAATGGCTACAAGGCATCTAGGGAGACCTATGCAGAGAACGGTGAGTATCTCCACTTTAGGATACATCGTTGTATAAAACTGCTTCTGTTCGTATGCAGCAAGATAAGTAACAATAACTGAATAAGTAGCACAAAATTACAAACTGGGCTTAGCAGACATGGAATAAGTAAGCAGTTGAAATAATAGACCACACACATACACAAGTATATAAGAATGCACAGTGACATAGGTCCATGTACACAGACGCACATATAGTCCCTCAATACCTTCACCTCAATACCTTCAGAGCAGATAAGTATCAATATTTGTTATAAATGTTTCTATGAGGGATATTCACACATGTTCGGAAGAATGGGGCTCAAAAATTTTATTCCTGCCAAGAGAATGAGAGAACGTCATGACAGAATTTTAGATTGAGTAATTAAGAAGTGATAATTTATTACAATTCCTGGTAGCACTGTCATGGGAACCAAACCGGGCAGAAATTATTTCATGGAGTTCTGGGTCACTGCTCGTTCTAATAGCTTTAAATACAAAATATTTGAATGAAAATCAATCTGGGTCGAATAACTTAACAAGTTTTATGCACTTAAAAGAAGCGTTAGTGTTGTCATTTTAGTCCAGGAGAACAATAGCTCTCCAACACTGTTGCAAATAAGCTCATTTTTTGTTGGATAAGAACTTCATTCGATAGATTTTCATCGGTCTGTAGTAGTAATATAGAGTGCTACACACCAGTGTTTTGGACTACGTTGTGCCGCAATAGAACGTTCCACATCGTTCAGACTATAGACACTACAGAGTGTGTTTCTGCACAGGTTTCCTTGGGCACAGAATCAACGAGGTAAGAATGAAGAGGAGTAATAGAAAAAGAAGAGTTGGCGAAGAAGATATAGAAGTGGAAGGAACTGAAGTGAGCTCGAAAGATAGAGGTCCCAAAGGTCGAATAGCTGAGGTAACCTAACCTTTAGGTTACCTCTATAGCTAAGCCTAGGTTACCTCGATAGCTGAGGTAACCTAACCTCTAGGTTACCTCTAAGCTGAGTCTAGATTACCTCGATAGCTGAGGTAACCAAACAGTGTCTCCCTATGAACGCCAGTCCCCGTAGAGTACGGTACCACCTACCCTATCGCCTAAAGTATGTCCTATGAAGGATTATCTTTTGTCAGCCCTATAACAGGCTTCGATTTTATATTGATTCAGGGTTATAGGATTTCAGAGCATCAGTTGCTAATATTTTTTAAACTTAATTTGTACAGTAATCGATTTGGAAAGTTTTTACAGATGTATGATGCATATTCACTAAAAGTCAAGTGTTTGTCAGGGATTATTCCCAGAAACTGTGAGTGGTCTACTTGCTCTATTGCACTATTTCCCATCGCTATTCAAGGAAGTTGGATTCTTTCTACGCGAGAAAAGAATATATTTTATTTTCTAATATTAATGCAGATTTTAAGAATAAAAAGAAGTACCAACGTGATCACAAATATTAAAATGACTAAACACACGTTTTGGATCTTAAGAAATCCATCATCGTTGTCTGAAATCAAAGGAATTTTCGAATAAAATACTACAAAAAATTTAAAATAAATAGTACTATAAAACCAACACAATAAAAATATAAATTAAAAATCCTTTTAACTTTTAACCCTATGAAAATAAGTTAATTGCGCAGTGACTAGTTTCACAGGAGAGATCATTGATCTCAGGAAAATTGATTTTTTAAATATAAAAAACAGAAACTATGAGGAAACATCGTCAATGTTCAAATACATGTATTGAAAGTGATTTAAAACGGTTGAGTTGTTGACTTTATGCGACAGATAGACAAATTATTTGTTTACCGGTACAAATTTTGTTCAAGATATGGAAATAAAACGTTGTGTGCTAATTTTAAGTGTCTTCTGCGAGCATCACTTATGTAGGGAGTATTTTTTTCCATCGTTCCATTTAATGAATTTTGGTAGCGCACGCTATCTTGGCCTTAACACGTCGGATGCATGATATCGTATATTTTCCAATCCCAACTGAGTTATAACTAACAAAACGCTGACTCACTTGGAGGTATGGTAGTGGTGGTAGGTCGCCTGGTAGTGGTAGTGGTAGGCGGTAGAGTGGGCGGTTGCCAAGTGTTCTCAGCCGCCCTGGTCACACTAATTACAGATCCCCCGAGGTGCGCTTGTTGAGACGACCCGCCGCTCTGGTGCACGGGCTCGCTGAGCACCTCAGTCGTGAGTCTGGGGGGGTAGACGATGTTGGGCGACGTGGTCAGCTCGACGTCTGGGCTGATGGACTGGAGCATCACTCGGTGGTAGTCCGTCTGGGACTCAACTGCACATGAGAGAATAAAACAGAGCGTGGGCTACAGAGCTGAGCCTGGAGGTTTGTAAGTGCGTGGGTGTGTACGGATGTTTCATGACGTTCGGTCACAAGTTTGAGTAGAAGAGATGAGAGCAGCTGGAAAAAATTGCGAGGTAGGATATTTATTCAGACATTTTAATCTACAGAATCAAGGGTTAAGTAATGCAGCCTGACTGTATCAAAGCTTCCCGACGAATATCAGAGTTTAGAAAAGTTTAGAGATGAATAATGTTGGAGAAATGTGGAGAAATCAAGCATAATCATTTTTTTGAGAGAGTGTATACGTACAGTACTAAATACATCGTTCTCTTGCAAAATCAAGACAACAAGGAATTTCGAAAAGAAAAAATAAGCTATTCACACTGGGGAAGCAAGCAATATTTCTAGAAGATTCAGTGGAACGAGAGAACATGAATTCAACAAGTGTACTGGAGGAAGCCTAGTGTTGCTACTGCCATGAGACGCAATGGTACCTTTGGGGCGAAGGGAGTTGTAAATGTTGTGGAAAATGTGTTTGTAAATTTCCCAATGTATTAATAGTATTCATAGTAATTTATTTTGAAATTCTAATTTATAAATTGAGATGACACCCAAACCACTGCACCTTCCTTGGTGAAGTCGAGATGACAGGAGACGAATGCGAGTTTGACTCGTGAACTCTCCCAATAGCCTGACTTCATTAGCCCTAGCACCCAATAGCCTGACTTCATTAGCCTAAGCACCCAATAGCCTGACTTCATTAGCCCCAGCCCCCAATAGCATGGCTTCGTTAGCCCCAGCACCCAATAACCTGACTTCATTAGCCCCA
>VOMN01096378.1:0-11753 GCA_014899125.1 Orchestia grillus | reverse complement strand
TTAATTTTATATATGATGAATTTCATAGCCGACCTAAGCATGAACAATTGACAAGGTCGAGCTGTTCGGTGTTCTGAGAACAAGTGTTCAGTGTTCTTCATGGCGACGAGCTGGGACGTTTCTATTGAACTGTGCAGTGCACCCACACATGTGTTGTGGTGCTGTGTGCAGTGCACCACACATGTGATGTGGTGCTGTGTGCAGTGCACCACACATGTGTTGTGGTGCTGTGTGCAGTGCACCCACACATGTGGGGCACTTGTGCCGGCAGTGGGTGCATAGGAGTTTTGCTGGACTGCCACAGCTGGGATCGCCTATCAATTAGGCCGCTGAGGACGTGCGACAGAGCAGGTGTTTCAGTGGCATCGAGTGGAGAATATTTGAAAATGAAAGTCATGTGAGGCTTGGAATATATTAATATTAATTAATTAATTAATAAATATTAATGAATGCCATAATGCTGCCTGTAGCACCCCAACACAGCACTAATACGCTGCACCAGCATGACACCTGCACAGTCACACCTGACAGGCAGCCCGAGGCTGCAGCAGGCGACCGTGTGGAGATACAGGCGCCGGCGCTAAACAGTCAGCATTTACAAACAGGAGCTTGAGGATCGTCTGTTGTTGAAAAACTCTTGCACTTACGCCACCACCATTACGGGCTGCCCATTGGCCGACGGTTGTGAATGGCAGGGCGCCCATTGGGCGGGGGGCCGTGGGGCGCTGGCTCAATGGGCCGCTGGCTCCCAATGGCGCCTCACAGGCCTACGCCAGCCTACTGCTGCGCACGCGCGAGTCCCATTGGCGAGAGCCGCCGTCTCGACATGAGATCTTGTCTGTCCCTCGACCAACAGACAGAGCCACTCGCGCCCTGTGGGAGGCGTCACCGTGCTGACGGAGGCGAGACCGACCAATGGGAGGTGGGAGGTGCCCAGCACGAGGGCGGGCTCGGCCGCGCCAGGCTCCTCGTGCCGTCGTGGTTCAGTGTCGCTCCCGTCTGTTTGGGCTGTGGTGGGCGCGTGTCGTGACGCTGCACAGGCAAAACGCTGAGCTCGCGCCAGTTTTGTCGCGCATTACTCTGGAAAGAATTCAGGATCTGAAAATTGGCAGGAAATCTAATTGTTGGCGTTGTCCACCGAGTGAAAAGAAAAGAATAAAAAATGATTTAATTCCCTGTTATGCAATGATGCTCAAAAATGGAGCTGTCGTGCGTAGATGCCGGTAGAGTTGATGCCTCGTGAAGCCCCTGATGTCTGTGATGAAAGCTCGACCTGCGCTGCTTAGTTAACATAAAGTGCTGCTCTCGCTGGGGGCTGCTGCTCACAGTAGCTGCTCTTCCAATAGTTTATTTTCCAAATAATTTTTCGGGAAGCAAAGTCGCGGCCGCAAGCCGCAGTCGCTCGAGAAGCTGGAGAGCCTCGACGAACGGAAGGTCCAGATCTGGTACCAGGAGACCAACATGGCGGACGGTATCAAAGGTACTTGCCCTAAGTTAACACTTCCCCTTAAATTGAAATGGCGCGCAAAAGTCGGTAAAACTGAGGTGAGGTCGGCGGGGCTGGTGGGGGTCACATTAGGCGTCCCCTCCCCCTGCAACACGCGGGCCCCTTGTGCTGGGGAGGCGGCACGCTGTGGCCCCTTGTGCTGGGGAGGCGGCACGTGGGGCGCGGTGCCCCACTTAGCTCCTCTTGATCTTGAGAGGATCTAGTTCGCAAAACATCCTTTCCTATAATGCGAGCTGTGTAATTGTTTTGTCAAGTAATTACACGTTAATTTTGGTCTTGAAATTCTTCAAGCATGCAGCAAATGTATCTTTATTAGTCGAGTGCTACTCTCTCTCTTCTCGGACAAAAACACGTACAAAAATAAGGACTTTATGGTGTACATAATTGGACCACCTGAACTCACGAGAGTCTCATCAGGAGTGAGACTGGGACGTGGAGACGGGAGAGTAGTGCTGCCAGCAATGTACGAGACAGGAGAGTAGTGCTGCCAGCAATTAGTACTTCGCAAACGACGACCAAGACCTTCTAAAAATATATTTTACAATTTTGGTCACGTCTGTTAGGACCTGATACTGAGACTTGGAAGCTGGCCACATCTAGCACACGTCATTGGCAGGTTTGGCGTCGCACATGTGGGAATGAAATTTAAAAGAATGGCTTGGAGCTGGTTTGAGTCAGCGGTGGCCGAGTGTGGAGCGTTGCCTCAGGAGGTGGCATAATTTTACGAGTTGTTGTGATGAGAACTGAACTCCATGGGGGTGGTGTACGCGGTGGCCAGCGTGTGGTGTACACGGTGGCCAGCGTGTGGTGTACACGGTGGCCAGCGTGTNCGACCCCGCACCTCTGCGGGGCCCGCCACCCCGCGGGGCCCGCTACCCCGCGGGGCCCGCCACCCCGCGGGGCCTGCTACCCTGTCTGCGTTCGCGCCGCTGCCCCTACAAACGCCTGAAACATTCGGTAAAAATACTTCACTAGGAAAAATTATGAATAATCCTAGATGGCCTGCGAAAAATTTGGCTGGGAGCAGACGCGCGTGAAGTACGAGAGAGGGCAGCACTGCACACAGCACAAACTGGACACAGCACAAACTGCACACAGCACAAACTGCACACAGCACAAACTGCACACTGTGCTGAGGAGTGGACAGAGAGGTGTCCCAGATATCTCGCCCCGTCCCCTAGCTCGCAATGGCGTGCCCAGTCGTCGTCAGGCGCAGCACAGCAGGTCTGCTCGTGAGATGTACTACGTGACCCAGCTGACTTTCGGGATGTACTACGTGGCCCAGCTGACTTTCGGGATGCACTACGTGACCCAGCTGACTTTCGGGATGTACTATGTGACCCAGCTGACTTTCGGGATGTACTACGTGACCCAGCTGACTTTCGGGATGCACTACGTGACCCAGCTGACTTTCGGGATGTACTACGTAGCCCAGCTGACTGAAATGTAATACGTGGCCGTGGCCCAACTGACTGAAATGTACTACGTGGCCCAGCTGACTGAAATGTACTACGTGGCCCAGCTGACTGAAATGTACTACGTGGCCCAGCTGACTGAAATGTACTACGTGGCCCAGCTGACTGAAATGTACTACGTGGCCCAACTGACTGAAATGTACTACGTGGCCCAACTGACTGAAATGTACTACGTGGCCCAGCTGACTGAAATGTACTACGTGGCCCAGCTGACTGAAATGTACTACGTGGCCCAGCTGACTGAAATGTACTACGTGGCCCAACTGACTGAAATGTACTACGTGGCCCAACTGACTGAAATGTACTACGTGGCCCAGCTGACTGAAATGTACTACGTGGCCCAGCTGACTGAAATGTACTACGTGGCCCAGCTGACTGAAATGTACTACGTGGCCCAGCTGACTGAAATGTACTACGTGGCCCAGCTGACTGAAATGTACTACGTGGCCCAGCTGACTGAAATGTACTACGTGGCCCAGCTGACTGAAATGTACTACGTGGCCCAGCTGACTGAAATGTACTACGTGGCCCAGCTGACTGAAATGTACTACGTGGCCCAGCTGACTGAAATGTACTACGTGGCCCAACTGACTGAAATGTACTACGTGGCCCACCTGACTTTTTCACGGCCCGGTCGCCTAATTGCTGCAATGCTAGAGCCCACAGGGACGCCTAGACCAGTCCAGTCGCTACTTTAGAGTTCTGCTCGGGGCTTCTGGCACTTCTTCCTTATTTCCTAACACACATCCAAAGTCAAAGCAAAAAATATATTCACTTCAAAATAAAGCTAATTATGAAGGCTGGTAAAAAGATCGTTGTTCTATAAAAAAGGTTTCTTAAAAGTAAAGATTTCGAACAAATGTACAACTCATCTTTAGCCTTTGATGAGAGAAGAATAGATAAACATTACTATCCATAGTCAAAATCCCACTGTACAAGAAAAACATAGAATAAGAATCATTCCGAAAGAAAAAAACATATCGTACGATGTGGGGCATCGCGTCAGTGTTTGCAATAGTACTGAACTAGTGCGGTCGTTTGGGACAGGTGGAATGTGTTTATGAATTGAAATGCTTCTTTAAAATGTCATACATCAACACCATACCTGAACTCTACCATCAGCAACAAAATAAAATTAAAATCTACGTCGTATCCTCACACGGGAATCGAACCAGGCTTTGGTCGCTGTAATAAATGGTGACCAGGGCTCGTGAGGGGGCGGTACTGCCGGGCTCCTCCTGCGTGCCATCTTTGCGTACTCGGTGGGGACAGTGTCAAGCCCCAGCTGGGGGGAGACTTAGCGCCCCCTGCACCCTCGCATTGGGGAATACAAGCGAGCGCCTTCACGCCCTGCAGCAACCTTAACAGTGCCTCCTAGCAGCCACTTAAACACATTTGAAGCCATTTTAATTCACAACACATCCCACCTGTCCCTAAAGACCACACTAGTTCAGTAATATTGCAAACACTCAATTGAAGCCCCACTTCGTACAATCTACTATTTTCTGAATGATTCTCATTCTATGTTTTTTTGTACAGTGTAATTTTGACTATGAATGGTAATCTTTATTTATTCTTCTCTCCACAGGTGCTTAAGATAAGTAGTTCATTTGCTCGAAATCTCTGCTTTTAATGAACCTTTTTATACCAACAACGATGTCTCTACCAGCCTCCCCAATTAGCTTTATTTTAAAATACGATTCTCTGATGCGAAATCATTCACTTTATTCTCGAAGAACCAAAGAATGATACCATGGAAAAATCCTTATTTAATTACTGAGAGATGAGCTATGAATTTCTGCCCTGTGTTATTACTGAAGATCATTGGAGGTTTGGTATTATAGAAATTTGACGGAAATCCTCGTGAGGCACAAACTGCAGGTAATTATTAAGTATGGAAGCGTCGGCACTAAAGTCCAATGCGGGGCAGGAAGGGCGGAAGTTTGCAGGCGAATGAAAAGAAGTTTTCCTCGAATATGTTTGTTTGTACGCTGGAGTGCACTTATCATATGCAGGCCAGCACGTATGGGGATGAGGCCGTGAGCAGCTCTGACTCGTGAATGGCTTGGTGGGGCTAGGCCTAATGGACGGGGACTGGAAGGGGGACTTGGCCCCTGCCGCCCCCTCCCCTTTATCTCGCCTCTGGTCTGGCCACAAGAAAATCGGTGCCCCAACACTGCTGGGGGCAGCATGATGGGGGCTGCATGATGGAGGCTGTACAATGACGAAGTTCGGTCAGGACGAGCGGCGGCGGCGTTCGCTGGCCTCGGCAGGAAAATGTCGACGTGCGCCAACTCTTCGAGGGCGAGTAGCGGCGCGTGTGCGAGGAGCCGCGTGTGCGTGGAGCCGCGTGTGCGTGGAGCCGCGTGTGCGTGGAGCCAAGTCTTGGCTGCCTGTCTCACCAATATCCCTTCCAAGAATTTGAAGACACTTCACTTCAGTCATTTATAAAGTTTTGCACGTTTTGCATGATTTCCCATGAATAAAGAGAAATTGCTATTCTTTGGGCCTCATTCGGCCGAGTAGGCCAGGGTGCGGACTCGCTCAATGGAACAATTTTCTTGGTCGAAACAAATTGAGATTACGGCACTGCCCTGAACTGCCTGAGGCATCCCGCGCCTCTTGATCCATCCTGGTGGGGGAGTCGTCCGTGGCGCTGCAGTGTCCAGGGGGCGCCAGCAGGGGGCGCACCCTCGCCAAAAGAATGCTGTTGCGCGGTAGGCTTTAGGCAGTCCTGTGCAGCGACGGTAGTTCTACGGCGTATTTAGGCAGTTTTGGGCGGATTATTTCTATGGACGAGAAATTGGCCAGTGGCCGCTTGCAGATCTCGGCAGTAACGCTCTAAAGCGGACATAACAACCGCGCCACTGCACTGCTGGCCAGTGAACTCCGTGAAATTAACTGCGCCGATTTTTATACAATAAAGCTTTGAAGTGAACTTTTTTCAAGAACCAGAAATGCGCGTAGACTTACATGGCAGGTGCGTGTTGCTGACATATATATATCCTGCAGTATATATATATATACACATATATATACTGCAGGATGGAAGTGGTTGTCAGCAGGATAATCAATTGTCCTACAACTGTGAGCGAGGCACAGTTCATAACCCCCTTGCCGACGTGTCCAAGTCGCTGGAACATCAAGGATGAGCTCGTGCGCGCCGCGCGCTGCCTGCCAGCGATGGGGTCGAGGTTAAGTCTCCCAATTGGCATTGCGAGTGGCGTCAACTGATGTGCCTTAATTTGCCTCTATCAAAGTGATGAGTGAGTGAGTGATTGGTGCATATTTTCAGTACATTAGTTTAAGTCCATTCAAAGTCTTACCATGTGCGTGTACCCAAGGTTTGGAACAGAGGACGTCTTCGTTATGCATTTTCAGTTGCTTCATTATTCTCTTTGGTCTAAAAATGAAATTATCTTTACGAAGTCCATTAACTCTAAAATAATGGAAGCAGCATGTACATGTGTCATTTGGAAATTGTCGAGACCGAGTGAAATACAGGCATACATTTACAGAAGAAATAATTTTATATCAAATTTTCGCCACACGCACTAAGTGAAGATTGGCACAGCACGACAAGCTACTCGTTATCACCTTGGTGAGACACCGCAGTGATGGCAGCATTGCTGGGCCGCAGCATTGCTGGGCTGCAGCATCGCTGGGCTGCAGCATTGCTGGGCTGCAGCATCGCTGGGCTGCAGCATCGCTGCCTTAATTCGGAACCCTGATGGGATGCGCAATATCTACAGTTTGCAGCGCTGGTGGAATTGAATAAAGTGGAATATATAGTCGTACTTCACAACTATTTATGTCATTAGAGAGTTCTGAAAAAGCTGATATGTATATGATAAAATTTTCTTACGAGATATATTAGCATAATAAGTAACAGTGATCCATATTCTATCACGTGAAGCTGAGAATGGCGACCGTCATCAGCAAAGGAGCAACAGCAGTAAACTTTATAAAAATTACCATATGTAGTTGTAAATTTTATACCTTGTGACGAATACCTCCCGCTGGCTCCTTACATCGGCGTTTTTCTCGCGACCGACTCCTCAAATTGTTCTGCAGCGACGGTGGCAACAGCCTGCAGCAGCAGCTCAAGTCCTAGAGCACAGGCAGCACAATTGCGGTACAGGCGGCAGCAAAGTGAAGGGCGTCTGGAAAACATCCTGGTCATGGTCTCATACTATTTATTTTACACGTGTAAACATATACGCATACGTTCTTACAGTACTATGTTCTGCAACTCGCACTTGCTTATGAGAGCTGCCTGCTGCCTGCTGACTTGGCGAGGTCTGTGTGAAGCAAGGCTCGTTGGCTCGATTTCTCGTGAGCTGTGCAACGCATACAGTTGAATGTATCATAAATGCCTCCATGGACAACAGCGTGTTGACGGAGCCGATTTAGCTGCAATTGTTAAATTAGCAAACACTGGACAGTAGGATAAACTTAAGTAACAAAATTAGCAACTACAGAAACACCAACCCCAAACCTTGCAAACGTTTCTGTCAGCGCCTTTACGACTATCTGTATCAAAAGCCCACTCTGTATTCGTGCAACGTAATTTTATGAAATTACTGAAGGGGCTCCGGAACAACTAGGCTGGGAATCTGAGTAGACTCCGACGGGGCCGCCCTCGCTCTATGATGGATCATAAAGTCTTTATTGAATGGTCCACAGTTTATTTTTGGTATTTGTTACAAATGTATGTAACATTTATTTGTTACGATGTGTTATGATATTAAAAACGTCATCGTAACTTTCAGAAATAGTTTATGATCCATAATAGAGCGATAATACTTTTTTCGCACATGGTGCATTCACTATGTAAATTGCATTTACTCTGTAAATGAGATAGCAGGACAGCGCAGCTCGCGGCCTTATCTTGTTGTATTGGCCATCAATTGTTGCCTTCAGTGATGCACGAGCTTCAAGGCGGAGACGCACGTCCGTCTGTGTCAAGTGTTGTAGACACAAAAATTCCTTAAAAATTGAACGAACCAATTTGTCAACGAGGTTTTCACTCGATCTGAGGTGCACCTCAGGCTCATAATGGAAAGCTGCAAGAAAGTGGATTTTCTCGACAGGCTCTGTAGCAAGTGCATGAAATTCCATGCATGGTCATTTATACGTGTGAACTGTGAGCTCAGCAACGGCGAATTATTTCAGGAATTTCAGCGAAAAATCCACCAGCCACTTTATTGATTTGAGCGCACCAAGTGCACCGAAACAATGCACATTTTTGAATGTATTTTATGCGCCCCAGACGTCCGCAAACTGTGCGCCGGCACAAGGTCTGGCAGTGGGGGACGTGATCGAGTTTGCTCTAAAAATATGACTGTCATGCGCCTGCTGCCATTATATCTTTATCAAGAGTCTGAGTAAGGGCGACTGCGGGTACCGAATGCAAACTGCACGCGGTTTCAATTTCCTTGAAATTACGGAAATAAATCTAAGGTTTAGTTTGTTATGGAAGCTTTTGAAAATATTGTGATGCACAAGTTTCCAGTTAGGTTAATAAAATAAACCACCTGGCCAATGTGCCGGGCACCCGCGCATGCCATGTACAGAATGAATTCAGCTCACTGTTTCACAATGAATATTGACTCGCGTTGAGCCGTTAGGGGCCTGTGAAGTGGGAATTTCGTGCCAGGTTTTCGTGCCGGTTTTGCAGATATTTATCGCGGTTTTTAGATTCTTTCAACACAACAATTTTTGCGATGAAACTAATTAAAATATATTTTTCTACAACAACACCATAACCTATAAAAGTACCTCAACTGTGAGGTTGACCGAACTCTGTAAAGAGTCGCGCATTGACATGAGAGCTGACTCAGCATCTGTGCTGGCGGGACCCCCACACAGGGAAGTGTCCGGCGCTCGCGTGGTGCGACCTGCGCGGCCGACGCTGGAGAGGGGCGTGCTGCTCTGGCACGACGCGGCATCTGCGTCATGTGAGAGTATAACGTGTACAACTATAACGTGAGAGTAGCAGTACAGCGTGTAACGGTATAGCGTACTTTATAATAGTATAAAGTAACATGTAACAGTATAACGTAACATGTAACAGCATAATAGCATAACAGTATAACAGTTCGACTTCACTGCAGTGAGTTCACTCGAAGCTTACATTCTGCGGGATGCGACCGAGCTAACGAGTCAAGATCAACATTCGCAGGTCCCAGCCCGACTTCTCTGGCGCGCCATCGATAAATTTACCAAGTAATTAGTAAAATTATGTGGGTGGGCAAAATTACACATAATTATGGATGCCTGTGTGAAAAAGTTACACTAAGGCTTGCGTTGATTTCTCGGAGCCGCAGCCTGCCTGGCGTCTCGCAACGCGGTCTCGGCAGGACGGAGCAGCGACTCCACGGGCTTCGTGCGCCCCGTTGTGGCGCTGCCAAACTCCACGGGCTGCCTGCGCCTCGTTGTGGCGCTGCCAAACTCCACGGGCTGCGTGCGCCCCGTTATGGCGCTGCCAAACTCCATGGGCTGCGTGCGCCCCGTTATGGCGCTGCCCTCGGGACCGCTCTTAATCTGCTTCGTGAGTTTTGGTCTATGGTCCGATTGTCATTTATTCGGCCTGAATTTTTAATTCCGTGGACCATAAAATTGTAAACTTATTCGTTAAGATTGGATTCGATCTCTGGCATATATACCGAGTGTTCTTGAAAATGACCCCTATTATAAATCTATCCTATTCCCAGTTCGATTTGAGATATTTTGAGTTTATTTCTTTCGTATTCTAAGAAATTTTGTCAACTGATAGAGTTCAAATATTTAAGTTAAACGACTGAATTAGGAGTTCGCAATGAAGTTGTGAATGAACAGTGGTGTAAAATGCTTTGTGACTAAGAATTACGAAAAAAATATAATTGATTTTAATTTTAATTTTTGTGAATTATGTTAAGAATGAGGTGTTTAAAATTCCACCTAGGACGTCAGGAACACAACGTCAGCCTGTAGAGGAGGTCTCTCAGAAGTCGGAGGATGATCGAGCGATGTTGCTCAGAACATGAGGCGATGAAACTTGTCTTGGTGGACATGTTGTCGTGTACTAAAGTGGTCTGTTTATTTTATTCATTTAAGAAAGAAAGAAAAGAAAGAAAAATTGTTTAAATCTATTTACTGTTTTATTGAAAGAACTGTGTTGAGATGTTTAGAAAATTGAAAATGAATGTAAAACAACTAATGTAATTTTAACAAGTCCTTGCTGCAAAACACGTTCTACCACTGTTCACACTCGACGTCTTATTTTGCTCTCAAAATTCAGTTGTTATTCATATATATTTGTGTCCCGATAAAAAAAATTTTTCTCTAAAGATACATAGAACAAACAGACTCGAAATATCACAATTTAAACTGGAAATATAATAAACTGGAGATATGATAAACTAGAGGTATGGTAAACTGGAGATATGATAAACTGGAGATATGATAAACTGGAGGTATGATAAACTGGAGATATGATAAACTGGAGAGATGATAAACTGGAGGTATGATAAACTGGAGATATGATAAACTGGAGAGATGATAAATGTGAAATTGGAGACATTTTCCAGGGACCCTCGGTGGGGCCGGCGCCGCTCGCCGCTTGGTGCCGTTGGTCCATCGAAACTTCGAAAATCTTGCGTATTTTGAAGTCTATTGCAGCTGTAGCAGCTGTGAAGGCCAACAAGTAGCTTAAACTGTCCAACTGCAAGTTGTAGTAATTTTATTAATTGAGCTCAGAATTCAACAGAACTTTACTGAATAGTTCCGGTATCTGAGGAGGTGAATATACGCTGTCCTGCGACTGAACAGTCGTCTGCACACGCCGTGCTGACCGTCATAACCCTCGCCTGCACACGCCGTGCTGACCGTCATAACCGTCGCCTGCAGACGCCGTGCTGACAGTGATCACCCTCGCCCACTCTGTTCAGTCATTAGCCCGAGAGATCGCACTCCTGTCATAAGCAAGAACAGCATTAATTTCGTAACCACATAGTTTAAAAAATAAATAATTTTCTTCGCTTGATAACGACTGAAACATGGCATGAAAATGCATTGTATTTTCTTATTATGCATCTTTAATTTTATTTGTGCTCGAATGCAATTCGCAAGAAAACCATTTGATTCCATTCAATGTTCACGACGTACGTACGTACGTACGAGTACGTGTTGCTTGAGAGGCAGTCCCGTGCGTTGGGGGAGGAAGCTGCCGCTGTAACAGCTTGACGCTCGGCGAGAAAACTGCGTTCTTGATGAAGTTCATGAATTTGATGCGTGTCGCGATTGTACACCCATCAGTATGCACTGTACAAACTACAGTATATACTGTACATACGTACAGTACATACTGTCTGCAGTGCACACTACAGTGTGTACTACAAACAACGCTGGACGCCTGCGGCACAGGCGTGACGCTGGGCAGCCGAGGGCCCGCAGCGAGGCCTCCTGCTCAGTGCCGCCCTTTTACAGGGAAAATGTAATATTTTATCTATGATTTTGCCTTTGAGAACTGGAGTAGTGGCACTAGTGGCATAATTGGTTGGTAGTACAAGTCGCTGCAAACAGGAACAGTTGAGAGAGAAAATGTTTTATGAGTCATTCTTTATAAACAGAGAAAAATTTAACGCCTAGAAATCGAAATATTGCTGGCATACTGTTGCCGTGGATTGTTTAACCTTCTTGGCTTACTAGAAAAAATATATGCATTATGAAACAATTGCCCAACTTAACTGCAGCAGCGGCGCGCCCTATTCACCATAACTGCAGCAGCG
>VOMN01096349.1:0-26062 GCA_014899125.1 Orchestia grillus | reverse complement strand
CCAACCCGCCCAGCGCAACACTGAGCGCCGGCACCAACCCGCCCAGCGCAACACTGAGCGCTGGCACCAACCCGCCCAGCGCAACACTAAGCCGCCCCAACCCGCCCAGCGCAACACTG
The DNA here is from genome assembly GCA_014899125.1 of Orchestia grillus. NCBI lineage: Eukaryota > Metazoa > Arthropoda > Malacostraca > Amphipoda > Talitridae > Orchestia > Orchestia grillus. Next base: position 25,943 of record VOMN01096349.1, on the reverse strand, counting down.
AGCCGCCCCAACCCGCCCAGCGCAACACGGAACCCACCAATGCAACACTACGCAAGTTCGCTGAGCGCTATGATGCGCTGAAACAACGCTAGTTCAGCTGCAACTGCGCTACATCAGCTGGAACAATGCGTGCACGACCGACCAGCTGTTGAGGGATCACGAGACCTCTCATGCTGGCGACAAGCGAAGGCTGTAATTCTCGTGCGAATTTGATGCAGTGCGCAATTGTCAGAGATAATATTCAGCACTGTGGAATGAGGGGTGCCTGTGAATGGTTCGGGCACGAATTCATCGCACTTTTAATTATAGAACATCAAAATTGCGATCTGGCAAAACTTTCAATTCGTAGTAGAATCCTATCAAAAATATCATCCAGGCAAAAGTACCATCCAGTCAAAGGTATCATCCAGTCAATAGTATCATCCAGTCAATAGTATCATCCAGTCAAAACTATCATCCAGTCAAAACTATCATCCAGTCAAAACTATCATCCAGTCAAAACTATCATCCAGTCAAAACTATCATCCAGTCAAAACTATCATCCAGTCAAAACTATCATCCAGTCAAAACTATCATCCAGTCAAAACTATCATCCAGTCAAAACTATCATCCAGTCAAAACTATCATCCAGTCAAAACTATCATCCAGTCAAAACTATCATCCAGTCAAAACTATCATCCAGTCAAAACTATCATCCAGTCAAAACTATCATCCAGTCAAAAGCACCATCCAGTCAAAAGCACCATCCAGTCAAAAGTACCATCCAGTCAAAAGTACCATCCAGTCAAAAGTACCATCCAGTCAAAGGTACCATCCAGTCAAAAGTACCATTTAATCAAAAGCACCATCCAGTCAAAAGTACCATCTAGTCAAAAGTATCGTTCAGTCACAATCGGATGTATAATTGAGCTGACAGTACTCTCCAGGTCAGACCTGGCCGGCAGTAGGACAAGACCCCGCTGCTCATCGACTGTGCCTCCAAATCAATAGTGTCGAGGATGCCCCACACCTGTGGCCCCGTTTGTAAACTTCGCCTTTTGCTTATTTTAATCCGCACTCGGAACGCTTTAGAGAAGACCTCTAATACGAAAAGTGGTCCAGTCTTACTGCGCCACAATCTTTTAAGGACGCGCCACTGCAAAGCGGCATTTCATAATGACAAATGAATGATTGAAAATGGCATTGCGTGCATGCAAAACATTTAAGCACCAAATCAAATGCCCACCCGATTTTCTTTCCCACGTAGATAGTGGTCAAGGGCTCGCAGTTCCGAAAAGAGAAACGAAAAAAATAAAGCCTTGACCAACACATTTTTTGGCTCCTCACTCAGACAGCAGCAAAAGACGGGTATCCGGCTGCTGATGATGGAAGAGCTTTGTCAAGAGTCCCGATTGGTTCACTAACCACAACGGGATTGTCGGTCTTGTTGCTTACCCGTTTACGTGAATCTACGACCCCACGAGGGCCCGCAGCGAAGGTGGTCCTGTCCGTGGGGGCTAGGTTAACCACACTCAATCAGCCCTCGTTGTACCAGCTCCCACTCACTTCAGTTCCTTCCTCACACGCAGTCTCGCCTCCTCCACAGACAGATTCATACATCTTAACGCACCTTTCACTCGATCTTAGCAAGCGCGTCAGGATTACCTTTCCTACCTCTTCCAGCGGCGTTTGATTCGCTTATTCTCCTTTCCATCCAAAGCTCATCCACTCTCACCGTATGCCTGAGCGACCGCTATACCTTATTAATCAGTTCTACATCCCAACTCTCGAAAAACGCCTGTTCTTTTACGCCCTTCTGAATTCCTCAATCATATTCATTCGTGTAACACCAAGCATGCTTCTAAAGTATCTCATTATAGCATGTTCAATCTTTTACTAACTCTTTAATAGAGATGTTTTTCTATATTGTTTAAACTAACGCTTGGTTGCCCGTTAACAGTGCATAAGCATGAAGAAATAATTACTACAAAATATAAGGTTTTTGGGTGACAATTTTAAACTGACAGTACCCCATATTATGAACCTAACTTATCACAAAATGTACAACTAAGGGCTTTTTAAAGTAGTAAAAAAAAACTATACTTCCTTTTAACAAATATTTATATGACCTTACAGTTTTCCTAATGAAAAAAAATTAAACCAAATGATGGAAGGGATTCTGCAAGGGCATATTACATTAATTGAGAGGATACATGTTTCGTATTTCTCTCACCTCTTCATTTCTATTCATCAACAACCGAAATGTCAGCAAAACAACGCCATCATCTTTTAAGGCCGAGATGAAAGAATAGGAGAGACTATCATTCCACAAAGCCGTCCACAAAGACCGACATCTCTGCCGTACCCCACTTGGGAGGAGCTAGAGAGACTTTGATTGCGTAGTCCCTAGAATACACTTAAGGGCAGTACCCTTTGGAAGACATCCTATTTTTTGTTGAACGCTTCGTCTCCAAAATACACTGAGGAGTCAAACGACGGTCAAACTGAACGAACCTACTTCCAGCGACAGGTGCCAATCATCGCTGTGCTTCAATTATTGGCTTCTCACATAAAGCAGCAAATAATGAGACTCGTGAACTACAGTTTCCCTGACAATGCACCGTGGACTTCGTAGCGTTAAAGTTGGCATGAATTATAAATGAATAATTTACTGGAATTTGCTAGCACTTTATTTCCAATTACAACGATATAATGAACGCTACTTTTGAACTCATACAACGCCATCAAAGTAGATAGACTCTACGTACAAAAATCTGAACTAATATTCTAGTGGCAATATCAGAACTGCCGAGAAAGTAGAAGGCTCATGCAATGGTAGGGCACCAGGTCGATAATGAGCACAGGGCTGGAGGACGATGCAATCGAACTTCTCAGCTAATCTGATAGGTGCCTTAATAATCCACAGGCAGGCCGGACAGCCGCACGCAACCCAAACAAAGCCATTCATATGAGGTTGGAAGGTAGCTTAAAAAGTCTTTATTATTCACACAAGGTGCATCGTGAGAGCGGGCCTTGTTTTTCACATGAACTGAAAATAGGCGTATCTTTATAGTTAGTACCCACCTTCATGTCACGAATTACTTTACTCGTATATAGGTAACATTACTTCACTCCATCGCCAGGGTTCCCATTCGACTTCCATATTGAACATCGAATCATTGTAACTTAAATATGCAAGTTCACCCACTCAAGATGAGCAGTTGTAGATTAATGTGGCCCGGATGACAAACTTTGTAATATACAAGCGGCGAGTTCACATTTAAACAAAAATAATAACGATGAAAGAAGAGATATGCCTAGGCCTTAAGGACGTTGTAGTTAAATAGATGAACCTTGATCAGCCGAAATTGATTTTGCACGAATACATAAATCACAGAAATGACGACACAATTAAAGTACACATAAGTCCAGTAAGCCATCCCAACTCAACCTGTAACATCGATAGGTCTATAAAAAACAACGCATTTCATTCATGGAAAGTATTCATCACTCATCATTTTTTTTAGTTGAACAAGAACTGGCGAAGCAAACTGTCAGTACGCTATTAATACAGCAACACATAAAAGTAATTCACAAGGAATCAAGCTCACCAAATTGGTCTACGAATAAGACTGGTCCCTGCACCACCACATAGCTTGTGACCGACACAACCATCTGAGGTGACACTTCCTTAATCGATGAATTGACAGCTGGCAAGTGACTCAGGTGGTCACTGAGCACTGTAATTATGGTTCTTATTTATCAGTGTCGCTCCGGTGACACTTGAGAAAATACTACCAAAGTTTGCACGTATTCACTGCCACGACTACACAGCAGAATGAAGGAGAAATGTAGCCAACTGCATGGTTTGAGCACGAAAAAGATGGCTACGTGCCATGCACTTATGGCGCAGTACGCTCATCTCATAAGTGCATGTCTGAATTACTGTAACTCAGACACGCAAGTGTCACCAAAACAGAGTCGAATTATCCTGGCCGAGTTTTATTGAAGTTAATGGATAGGACAGCCAAGTATTTAACGCTAAAGAGAAATGAGTAAGAGAACTTGAATTGCAAGACGTGAACATCTTCAACACAAAATCATTTACCATCGAAAAGACAAGTTACTTAGCGCAGATGCAATGCGTGGAAAAATTTTAAGAAAAATGCTAGAAAAAAGGTGAAAATGGATAGTGCTCAATTACGGTACAGTTTATACAATGGAATACGTAATTCTCGATAGTCCATGTCGACAAATTAAACTGTCTTTCAAATTCAATGAAATTTTTGCATTAATACATACACAATCGCCCCGAGTACATATGCACATTAGTGCCCATGAACATGCATGGGAGGCACCGCTGCAGGGCACATGACAATAACGAGTGCAGTTCACATAAAAGGTAAGTAAAGGTACACTTCCTTTCTTAGGTACTACACTAGAGTACATCAGGGCCGATACAGGTAAACCAAGCTGTCGTCGGTCCCACTACCTTGCACTTCCGGCCAACAACGCGATCGGTACCAACACACCTTAGCAAATATGGCACCAATCGGTCCTATGAACTGTAGTTTTAGCATTAAATCATCTCGGTCGCAGTAAATACAGCTGTATCGTACTTTAAAAGTTCCAACAGCCTCATGGATCTGTACACATTGATGCCCCACACCTACAGTAGCCTTTACCGTGCATCTAGGTTAGCCATAACATCTAGGTAAACGCTACTTCTAGGTCAATGCTACATCAGGGTAAACGCTACATCTAGGTAAACACTATCTTAGGTAAACGCTACATCTGGGTAAACACTACATCTAGGTAAACACTAAATCTAGGTAAACACTAAATCTAGGTAAATACTACATCTACGTAAATACTACATCTACGTAAACGCTACATCTATGTAAATACTACACCTAGGTAAGCACTACACTTAGATAAGAACTACACCTAGATAAGAACTATGCTAGATCAATGCTACACCTAGGTACACACTACATCTAAGTAAACAATACACCTAGGTAAACACGACATCTAAGTAAACACTACTAGATCAACTATAGTAGCAACTGAATTGTAAGGCCAATCAGCACGAATTCTGATAACGGCAACCAAAGCAGTTTTAACATTGATTCCGTCACGCAACTCACCCATTTTTTTGGTTTTTATGAGCGAACAAACTCAAGCTTGATGTGCTACAAATTCTGTAAATTAAAGGGCTGAATTCCCTATCGAGGTAACAGATCGCATTCGAAAAAAAAGAAAAGCGACCAATTAATTTAAACAGATGCACTTCATGCTCCTGTCAGTTGTTGGATTTATTGCAGGTGCACGACGGTAGGTAGTGAATCACAAACAAATGCAGCATTGAAACATCACTTGAGTAAAATAGTGCACCGCTGCTCATCGCAACGCTCTTCCCTCAAAAAAAGTGCAATCAATAAGCGATTCGAACTTGCGCACCTCGCCGCCTGCGCTGCAGCACACCTGCTCCCAGTCCCTTTTGTAAGTGATACTCTACAGTCTACATGGATGCAATACCAATGCACTCACCTGTGTACCATACTGCTGTTGCTGCTGTTGTTGTTGCTGCTGCTGCTGTTGCTGCTGCATATCCGCAAGTTTAGGGTGTTGTTGCAACGCTACGCCGGCAGTCGCAAGCGGGGCACCCGCTGCCACCATCGCCCCAGCATGTGGCGAACCAAGGACCTCCGCCGGTCTCACAAACCTAACGCATTCGCCCGAGTTGGGGGGGCCGCAGTCAGGAGCCCTCCAGGGGCGAGCGCAGCCTGTGACAGATGCGTCACTGCCGGCACTGCAGGTGTAAGGCCCGATGTTAGGTGAGCTAAATCCTGTACGCGAAGTCTGAGGTCCTGTGCCAGAAGGACAGTAACCTCCTCCTGAAGTGAGGCACACCGAGTTGGAGGTAGAGCAACACACAGGAGGGACGCGCCCAGTGTTACTACAGTAGCTGTTGCTATTGGAAAGATAAGAGGGAGATTTGAAGGTAAACCTCTCTAAAGTACAGGAGTCGGAACCTGAGGTGAAGAAACCGATGTCGCTATTCGGTACACTACTGCTCTTCAAACTACGACAGCCAGCAACTGAAGAATTAGTGGAGCATCTGGAAGTGTCACAGTTGGGTTTCACGTCAGCGCTGCTAGTATTTATGACGTAGCTGTCACCAGGAGAGGGAGCGCCGTTGCAGTAGCTTAGAGATCGAGTGCTTGTTAAAGATGAAGAAACGCACACTTGTGAAGAAGTGCACAATAGACGACCGTCACTTGTGCTAAAATCGTTGGAAGGCCTCGACTTATACGTTTCAGTGTCTGATGCACTGCTGCACGTTGATCTGTCGGTTTGAAACGCACTAAGATGGGTCGTTGCACACCTGTTCCCAACACCTGTACCTACTGAATGCGGCTGCGTGGCAGGTTCCTCTGTGTAAAACAAGCGCCTTTGCTCAAGGATAGAGTTTTTATTCGACGATATATCAGGCGCATCAGTGAAGTTTACTTTTGATATTTGAGTTAGAGCAGTACTGTAGCTCGAAGATCTACTTTTAGAAGGGATTACAGAACTTTGTAAATTTTCATTCGTAGGAGGAAGAGTAAAGTCGATTCCTGTCGTCACATTCAAAACATCAACTGAAGCATCGGCAATAGAAATGTGTTTCGGTTGGATTTCATGGAGTTCGAATAATTTTTGCAAATTTTGATTCTGGTCTTCTTCTTCCGTCGGTTCCTCCAAAGTCACGTGGTCGTCTAAGAGGCTCGCGAAATTGTAGTGTCGATTGAGAGGCGATAATTTAAAACGAGGCGCTTCTTCGATCGATGTCGCAGCAGTTGGAGTCAGTTGGTATGACGATGGCGATGTTATTGTTGATGGGTTGTCAGTGCCTGTGGTGATCTGTGTGGAAGTGAAGGAACCGTTCACCGCTTCTTGGTGAATGATGAAGAAGTTTGAGGGCGGCTCGAGAGGGACCTGGCAGCGACGACTCAGCACCTGCTCTCCACGTCAGTCACTTGATAACCTGCAACACAAATGAATTAAATTAACCCAGTATGAAATGAAAAAGTATTCAGTTAACTAAGCTTTAATAAAGCTATCAATTTCTGAAGGACCCAAAATACCTCTCGAAAATATACAAACAAGCAAAAAATTTGTCCTATGACCTGACGACACAAATGAGTGGAGGAAAAGGGTCACGTAATACTCGAAGCCTTCACGCAAACGCCCAAGGATAAAGAACATCCTGAGCTTCATAGTGAAGGCAAAGAAAAAGACAATAGATAAAACGCAACACAAGGTTTGTGATGAGTTGAAAGTATCGAATACTGAAATATTCAAAAGGGCAATACACGGTCCATGGCCTCCAGCAAATTCATCGATCTTGAAACGTTCGTCTGCGCACCGCAGTCGACCCTGGCGCAACGAACGCTTGCGCTTCGTTGACAGGCAGCTCTATAGCGAACAATGTACAAAAAGCAACAAGAACGAGTGAAGCGATTTAATTTTTAGTTTTCACCTTAATCCCTCGACGTAGAATACCAGAAAGCAGATTAAAAAGAAAACAAGAAGAGAAATCATGGCAAAACTCTGCCAGTATTCATTCCCTGCCACCAGTGGCCGTAGACTATTCTCACAACTATTACTACAACTACTCATCCACAATCTCTGCAAGATTGGCAGAGTCTAGCTAATGTAGACACAAGCGATCGATCAGGATCGATATTGGCAGACGCTATGCATCTGAGTCAGTGCGATGAATATTACAGAGGGACGAATGAGCAGAAAATATGGACACACGGAGTGAAATTTAAGGTATAATCCTCATTCATCTCGCTATAAAGCGACACACGAGTATCCTCTCCAGCCCTTGAGCCACTACCATAATCGCGTACAGAATAACCTAATGAAAATAGTCGCCGCGCAAAAGCACCTAATTTATCCTGGTTAGTTTCCAGAGATCAAACACCCTCGAAATTTTCAGAGAACCTTCGAGAACTAACCACTAATCCTAAGAAGCAGAACAATTTAGTCGTGCTGGAATCAGTCAAGATAAATATTACAAGCACCGGGTAAAAAATTGTACAACTACTGTAAAAATCAAGAAATGTTATTTCCAGTCCGAAAGTACTGAAATATTGGCGCTTACATTCTAAAGTCCTACTAAAGCTTGCAAATATTTGCTCTTGCTCACACTATGAAATACTTTTATAAATTTGCAGTTCATCGATAATCATGAAGATGAATGAAAACTGCATTTGTTCTACGCAACCACACATGATATTTTGTAGATGTAGTCAATCGCTCCTATTTACTTAACGTCCAGTAGCTGAGTTCGGTAACTTTGCAATTTATTCTCAAGGAGTGGACAGCACCGTCATTTGACCGTCATTTGAAACAAAGGCAAGGTTGGTTCGTTTCACGAAGCGCAATTCGGCCTTCACTACCAATCTAAGCGCTCATGCATGAGATTAGAAAAGAGAAGATGTACATAGATGTACAAAATTATCTTCTCCCGTCACAAAATAAAAATGAATTAAATTTAAATAAAATAAAAGTTAACCAGAGCGGCGTACTCTAGCAACAAATCAAGAAGTGACCTGCTCAATAACCACAAAGACATGACAACGCTGCATTTTTTGTAAACTTCATAAAATGTACTGGTGTTAATTAAACTTTTCGACCATCGGGTTTTGTTGCACTGTTTCGTGAATATATAATTTGAAGTGCGGTACGAGCAAACATACTTCAGAAGCCAAGCCAGCTAACCAATCCTAAGCCAACATCAGAGTGTGACCCACAAAGGCGTACGAATGAAGGTCTCTATGACACATCCAACCAAGAGCTCTCCCTTCAACAATCGATTGGAGAAGCGAAAAAATCTGCGCTTCATTAGCCTTGCAATTTCACCACGCGATGCTGTTGGGTTATGAAACCTCACACGAACAATGATAGAAGTGAACTACTGAACTATTTAATGTTAACACAGTGGGCCAGTGTAATGAAACCCAGCTTTAAAATTACCGTACCGTAACTTCCTTTAACACGTAATACAGTATGAGGCACGCAAATGATATAAAGACTATACATTTCCTTTTCTTCACAATTGTTTCATCAAGCTACCATGAGCGTATTTAGTTTCTGCTACGTCAACGAAATAATATACATTTCTTTTTCAACGTTCTTGTTTCATCAGGTTACCCTTAGCATATTCTATTTGTCACGTCAGTAATTCTAAATTTTCCATTTCTGTGTTATTGTCCTATCATATTACCATAAGCATATGCAATGCCTGTTGCATAGACGGACTTAATAGGATATTAATGTAACGTACTAGAATGTATGAATATTCCTCTTCATTTCAGTGTTTGGGATATTTTTTGTATCAAAGTAATTGAAAACCATTCCATTGTCTCTTCAGGAGAATAATAACTACAATTTTCATCATCCCCTAAATGTCATGGGCACATTATTGCACGCCTCTTAAAAAGTGCCCCAGAAAAAGTTTCGAAATTGATACGAGGTCCCGCCCCACCTTCCAGTAGGAAGGAAATTTACACTTTAATTTGACAGTATACGGGTGCCATGCACTGGCACACAGAACAGTCAAACTTTATACCTTACTAGACCAGCCGTGACCCGTTAGGTCAAATAAAATTAATCAAAATCAAACCGTATCCAGAAATATATCCTATGCAGTTAAGTCGGTATCCACAATACAGGATTAAACGAAGAGTATAAATTTCAAATATCTCAGATCCGCCAGTCAAACGTGTGCACGGTTTCAGGCAAGCAAGCAAACAAGTAAGACGACCAGAGTTTTCGTATTATACTAGATTGCGCAGACAATGATATTAAAAGAACGACACACACGACTCAAGAAGTGGGGGGTGACAAATGTCTTGAAAGCATCAAAGCATGAAGCATCAGATTAAAAAGTTTTCAATGCTAATATGAATGAAAATTTCAAGGATTTTTAAAATTTACTTAATAATTGTTAATTTTCATGGAATAAAAGACCATACACACCAGCCACGAAAGTGTAACCTTGAACGAGCAGTCGATCGTTCACTCAAGTGTGTAGCTGTTTTTTTTTTTCATAGAAGTGACAAATTGTCGAATATAAATCTGTGCGCCGCAGTATAAAAAATTTCTTCAATGCTTAGAGGTGAACTGACCTTTTCAATTTGAGTCAAGTTTGTTGCAATTCTTTCCGATGTATTTTTGCGACACTTTTATCATTCAAAATGTGTATATAACTGATAAATTTAAACCTGAAAAATTGTGGCAACACTTCCTCATTTCAATCTTCCAAACAATTGATACATGACAATACCTTAAAACGAGCGCCATCAAAATATACTTAACCCAGCTACATTTTCAGTCTTAAAATTTTCTTCTACGTTCTCCGGAAGCAGAAAAACAAAATATGTTTCAAGGAATAAATTTGCACAATGACTCATTGAACCTCGGGCTCATGCGGCACGTTCACTCCAGTACTCCCACATTCATCCCAGAAATGACCAAATTCCACGTTAAACTCTCGAGAAGATCTGGGGTTGGTCATTCAAAAAATAATTTAAGGTGAAATTACCTCATAACTCCCAAAATAATAGAACCAACACTGAACATCATTACAGGATAAGATATTTCTGTCGTATATTGGTCGAACTTCGAGCTCTAGAGAGGCGATGTCCCGGAATAAAATCTGTAAATAAGACATTCTTATTGCTAGCTTCAGCATGTGTGAACAACAACCAAGATATGATGTTACCCAAGATCAGCATTTCAATGCAGCTGGCAGCTGTAGACTCAGATAATTCATTGGAGAGGTAAAATACAAACTACAGGTGCAAGGCAAGCGAGAGCAGCGTAGTGCGATAACCAGAGGAATGCTGGGCAGATGCAGGTCTCCGAGATAACGAGTGCATTGCTCAACGCCTGCTGCAGTCGAGTTTGACCCACTACTCTCGAAAACAACTCCCTGCAACATCGAGTTGCCAACTACACATGCAGAAATCTCAAAATGAACAGTCTGCCGAGGAGAAATATTCCAGCATAATCTCAGTAATAAATATATTTCAAGGTTGGATGATTCTAGCCTACGTGTGGCAAGAAACGATGGCAAGATTGTGTACTTTTCCCGGGAAATCGTTCAAGAATTTTTTTCTGGTTGAGTTTGGCAACACCGCTGCAATCAGCTGTACTACGCTCACCTTCGCAGCCACCGTCGCAACACGGCGGTCGTGATCCAGCCTTGATCGCACGTGACAGTGGCACTCTCCGACTCTATCTACCTTCATTACGATACGTGTAAAGAAAAAAGAGCACAATGACGTGAAAGTTGCTCTATGTGCCCATGCAAATGACTGATTAAAGGTTTGAAAGTTTATGAAGGAATCGAGCAAAACGGAAACTTCTTTTACCGATAAGATCGATTAGGCTTGAACGCTGGAAAGTGCGTTCATATTCCACACACTGGAACGTAACTCCAGACGACTGTGAAATATGAATCGATGGCAGGATGGTAACATTTTTAAAGTGTCCGTAGAATTTTTATAGTCACTGCAATAGACATATTACGTGGAAAACTTGACGGACGAATCAAGAATTAGCGGTAGCCAAAAGAAACATAACGCATACAGCCACATCACCCTTATTAAAATAAAGGGAACCAATATCTAAGAAGTCTTCGTGACCACTACACCCGTAGTACTATAAACGTATTTACAACAATGCAATAATGGGATTACTTTCAAGAAATCTAGAAAGGCGCTCCCTGGCAGCGCAATGTGATGAGGGATATACGGGGATAACTTTTGAGGGGAGAGTGAGGCGTGATGAGAGGGAAAGAGAGGGGAATTACGAGGGGGCGAAAAGAGCTACTCTCGGCACAATGACGTCACGGCTCCATTGCGCGCTCATTGGCTTAACGGAGCTCAGGAAATTTTTAGTCGGCGGACGTCCAATGGACGTGGGCACGGGGGCACAGGCCGGGACTCGAGGACGTCTCGTCCAGTAAAAGTGGAGGCAGTGCAAAAAATGGGAGCAGGAACACGAGCTGAAGCAATGTTGTGGAGCAATAGACAAAAGAAAGCACTGGCAAGAGGAGAAACGAGAGAAGAAAGGGAAACCTTCGATGAGCAATATAACCAAGAAAAATCTACCTTAAAATGGGTACTGCATTTGCGCCAAAAAATGAAACGATTTAAAGTGACGGATGCTGAAGTGCATAGAGTAGAAAAACTGAACAAAAAATATCTAAAACAAGGGAAGTTCGAACATATTATAATACAAATTTTTAACGTTCATCATAAATGGACATTCCAGTTATAAGACAATGAAGAGAAGCATAAAATTTATAATTACACATACTGGTTAAGAGAAACTTAAATTATACAGAACACAAAGTACGGGACAAAAGCTAAAGTGCAGGCAGTTGGACTATCGTCAGAACGCAGGTACAACAAGTAACACTAGTCCCAGTACAATTTTTGTACCAGTCTCAAACGTCTTCTAGCAAAGCAAAAGATATAAACTACACTCGACGCGTTAAACCGAATTCGCAACGAAGTATACACACGTGAAGGATGAACCTTCAAATGACACTATCTCCAGTTAAAAATAAAACTTGATACAGTTAAACTACACAGACCCAAATGCATAGAATTTACTCACTCTCTAGCTAACTTTGAGCAGCTTTGGTAAGTTGTTGAGGTTCGGAAAAAAATCACGAAAATAATGCTAAAATACGGAGCAATACTTTTTATTGAAGTACGAACTAAAAAAAGAGCAGTACTCGTAATATTTCAATTTAGGAGATCTATCGTCGCTCGTATAATACATTTTTAAAATGTATGCTTCTTTACAATTGTATATTCGGACATGAAGTGTAGAGAAATATGAGCTAAAGTTTCCTTCCATCTAAACTATTGGCTAATTAAAAGTCAAAAGATTACTATACACTTGCTTATATCCAACCTAGGTTATACTCATCCATGTGACAACACTGACACCACAGCCAACCCAACTGACAATCACAGAATCAACAATGACCTGAGAGAATTGTTTTGTCATCGTGCAGCCACGTTACTTGAGGGTAATCGATGATAATATTTTACTAAGCAGTTTATCTCAGCGCTCATTTCTTACAAGATCTTGCTCACTGATTTATTTACAAGTAAAGGACTTATAACGAATTGTACCATCGATTATGGAGTTCTAGCGGGGATCTTTCTACTCTGGCTCATAATAATTCTCACACTGTATAAAAAGAACGAAAAACATTTTAAAACTGAGACTCAGATGGGCATATCAACACAACTGCAGTGGAAAACTGTATATTCAGTTATGTTAATTTTCTTTAATTTATGATTCAGTATTTTAAAAAAATTAATATTTCGTTTTGATTTTAATATTTTCTGACAGGTCATTATAGTTTCATTACATTTTATTCAATACAAATGCAAAAATGTCACCCAGAGATACTGTATGTACATTATTTTAAAATATAAAAGACATCGAATAAAGAAATACATCTCTATCAAAATAGATGGATATTTTTCAAGACTGGATCGATCGATTATGATTTAAAGAAAGCGTTGGAACAATTTTATTTAATCGCTCAAAGCACGGCTGGATCAATAAGCAAATGCCTTAGTAGAATAATTAAAATCTAAATAATAACCATTTTTTAGCATAGCACAACAAAGTACAACGCTAAGTGTTTAGACGCCGAACTATTCAAGTTTTTTTCGAGCAATAACATAATTTACGATGGCACTCATCATGGACGATGTAACAATAACCCAGGCTTTCACGACGGATTCCACTTTGATGGAACTGAGGTGTGTGCCGCACACGGCAAGAGTGGGTACTGTAGGACACTGCTGACTCCCTCCAGCGGCGAGTTTACTGGGACTCACCGTTGGCCAATACACACACTGCTGAATCGTCTGTTAAATTATCCTTTTTTATTTAAGAACTTGATAGATAAATGCTTTTTATTGGTACTCTACATCCTCTTTTACATTTTTAATATACATAACAAAATTAGCTATTCAAGTCGCCAAAGCGGTTTCAGTTTAATGGGGAAGGACGTCTTTGGTTCCGAGGAATAGTATTTGATTCTCTGTATCTAACATTGGATTCAGAAATATTATCTCACTGCGTATATCATTTTCAAAAAATTGATACCGCGTATCTGTGACCAAGATAGTAAATTTAGGGTGCACTTCGATGCAAAATCAATTATTTAGTCATTGGAAGCCGACCTCCACACTATACTGCGGTAGAGCCAGAAGCCAGCGAATGGAAACAAGGCCCCGCACGTCTTGCCCAATCGAAACAACGTTTACTTTCCACCCCCGTTGAAAGCAGTGCACCTGCCCAGCGCGGGCAGGGAGTAGCGCAAGGAGCGTCGTCATCCAAAGAAGGAGCTCCGTATACAATCACGCCACCTACAACTACTTCTTTGAGAGGCGTTTAAGAGCTTACATGTGCGCGCGTTTCCAGACCACACGCACACGACCTGAAAGGTGTTCGCCACACGTACATCTCTCTCCCTCTCTCGGCAAAGCGAGCTAACCGCATTCCACCCGTCTGACCTTTGTTCACGCACTCGCTAATCAGATCGGCTAAAATGAAGTCAACGACATCGCTGAGGTGGGTTCACTAAAGTTCAACTTGCAAGAAATTCACAAAATGTAATTCCCTATGACCATACGAATGAAAAAGAGAACATTTCTAGCAATCACTGAACAATAAATCCATCAATTATCAACGTAGTAAGACAATTAGTAAAAAAAATGCTTCATTTCTGGTTACCTGCAAGCTGCTCTAAATATCTCCTAGGTCTTGAACGCGGCTACCAACCCCATCATACAAGTATCTTTGAGAACCCGTTCAAAATCCGTCCTTGCTCTAAAAAAACACAAACTTCAGCTTCATTTTTTCCTTGGCCTGGGCAGTCGATACCAAGTAAAAGTATGTAAAGCCCATGAAAATTACAAAGATGAAGGAGGACTAATCTGGATAATGTTGCTGCTCCCAAGTATGGGAATGAGTGGCAAAATCTTAGCGCTATCGTGCAACTCACTGCGTCCTAGGAGGCTGCACGCTGCCGCGGAAAGGCGTGGCAGTTGTCGTACATTCGACTTGTCGAAAATACCAGAGCTTCTTTTGAGAGGCTGAGTTTTAAGAAAAAGCTAGTGACACAAAAGCAATACGCACAACAAACCCACTCTCGTAATGTAATGTTACTGAACGAGAATGGAAACTCCACCAAAAAATTAAGCAAGATGCGTCTCCTAGTTGTGAAATCTGGCGAGGAAAGAAGGCGGAGCCAAGAGGTCAAATTAAAACAAATATCGAGGCGGCGCAAGAAGGTACACTGAACCGGCTGAGGAGAAGAGCAGAAATTCCCAGACAAAATGCGGTGGGCTCTCAAAAGGAGGGAAGAAAAAAATGAGAAAGCACGAGCCTCCTCCACATGCCACATTGTCGAAGGCCAAGACGGACTCAACCATAAATGATCTTCGGGCGGCAGGATTAGAGCCTTTTAATCGGATGACTTGAGCAGGGAAAACGAAGAAAGCAGAGAGGCGTTGGTCGCATGTCATTTAAGGGCGCATGAAATAATGATGTCGCAACATGAAAATGTCAATGCTGCAAAACACTTACAACTTAGTGAGAAATAACTTTAAAAAAATCTAGTTATCAGTTGAAATTTAGTGTAGTAAAATCGATGGAGATCCTCAGCTTCTCACTAAATTTCTTGAGAAGTTCGGTGCTGAGGACTTCGGTTCAGAGTACAATCGACTTTCATTGTGTGACAGACGCGTCAATTTATTGCGTGGCACAAAGACAACAAGAAGGTGAAGTGATGCTAACAGTAAGAACACACTGCATGGTACGTATGACTTGTTATATCGCGCTCGCCACACATTACTCGCTATGGCAATGAAGAATAGCACTTAAAACTTGGAAATGTTTACTCTTTCCACGCTAACAGAAACGATGCAAAAATAACGTATATTTATTATTGCAAAAAGTTGTAGTAAAACTTTTGCACTTTTATATTTTTTTTTTCTAACAGATTTCTAATATACATATTTTGAGAATTTTGAAACCATAATGTAATTTTTCACTTCTTAAATAATTTTTCCTTCTATCAGATTTGTACTTGATAACGTAACATACATAAATTTGTATTTGATATTAGACAGATTTGTCATAGATATAGCAGGTCAATTGTACAAAGCATCCTCATGCAGTGCAACTCAAAAATAAGTAGAAAAGAACAATAAATAACGGCTATGAAATTCCAATTTTACATTTATCAAAGAACGAATTTTACTGATTCACGCTTCCACGAGTAATTAAGCCATTCACATTCACGCTAAATGTCAACAGGTTTAACTAAGAATATACAAAGATAACAAAATAGAATTGTAACGAAAAGCACAAACATTAAATCCCCAAAATAGAATTACAGGTAAATTACAAAACTGCACAATTACTATTTGGAAACAAACTGGCAAGGGAGAAGTTGACGGAAACTATCGGGGAGAAAATTGGTGGACACGAAAATCTTAGCCTGTCTCAGGAGAGCCGCTGGAGCTTGGGATCGATCGGAGAGGTAGGGAGGGCAGTTGTGCTGGTTCTGTTCATCCTTGCCAGACACAAGTCATTTCTGGGCCCAAACGAGGGCGTGGCACACAAGGCCTACCACATTCTCAAATACGCACCAAACCAACATTGTTCAAAGGGCGAACCATGCACACTTTAGTTCAGTGAACAGTTTGAAAAGAGCTCGTCAAAAGTCGGTATATGTATGACACAATGCACCTTCTAAGTTCCTGAGTTGTAAATGCAAAACCTTATGATGCAGTACGAAGTCCTTCCCACGTATATAATCATTTTAAAAATTACGTCTGATGAAACAAAGCTAATGTGAGAGTAACAAAGTCGAACAAATTCTTCTAATATTTTACATGCGCTCGGAATTTCATCACATTTGGGGAGGAACGTAGATGAGTGATTGTTCAGGCCGACGCAAGAAGGCCTGGAAGCCTGTTAATAACCTATCGTTTGCTCTTAACTTGGAAACGCAACGAAATCTCATGTGAACGACTTTCGGAAATTCGCTTCCATCCTTCCACACCAAATGCTTAGTTTGACCTTGTTTCATAACTTCGAATTCAATATAGAACTTTCAAAGCCATTCCAGTATTTCAAATTCATAGATATCAGGTACCTAAAACCCGCACACCATAAGCGTTCTTCAAGAGTCGCGGGTGGATAGGCACGTTTCTCACCGTAATCTCTCGCCTTATTCGCTTGCCGTGCCACTCCGAATTCCAGTAAGGCAGCTCCGGCCAACAACAGCTCGCACATCTGGAAGCCACAAGAGCATCAGCTATCGTACGTCTGGTACCGCATTGCTGCCGCCGCTTATGTCACGCTTCCCGAGATGAGTGCCTTTCACTACGACGCACAGCTTTCGGCTGGCAGCGTCGCTGCGCTGGGTCGCTGGTCTGCACTCGTGAGGAAGGCTGCCAGGGTTTCCAGCACCGTCGCCACACGACCTTTGACATGAAACCGCACCACGAATGCACGCAATTAACGCCAAGCCCGAATAGAATGATCGCCAATTCTGATAATAACTTACACATGCCAGCGTTACTATGATTGTGTCCTTTACATCAAAGCTGAGCGCATGCCTGACGCAGCTGGCGAAAGGGTAGAGTACAAACTCGACCCAGATGGCTCAACAATGGGGAAACATTTCGCATTCTTTCACTGCTCCCACGAAAGACTTCTCCAAGCTCAGCCTCAGCTGAAGAAGTGCACTCTGGAGCAACAGAACTCCACCAGCACATGTAAAGGAGCATAGAAAATGGAACGTAGAGCTCATGTGATACGTTGTTTTACTGCAAGCCTGCGTAAAATGCTAATATTTAAACCGTGTACTCTAGTTTCAGTAATTATGATACAAGAATTAATGACCAGATGCGCCTAGTTAGAGTGCAAACCTAACTGAAGTTTCGTACAACGGACGACTAAACCGAATATGTTAAATGACTGAATTCTGATTTAGACCCGCTGCAAAACTTCAGGCGAGACCAGTAAAACTCTATGCAAGCGCATACATACATGTTATACATAAATACTCGACATACATGCAAAAAAAATCTGTATGAACATTACACATGCATATGAATAACACCAATTCATGTAAAGAACCTCAATTCACATGGATAACAATAACTAAACAGAAGAAGTAAAGACTGCCCGGACAACTAAAGAAGATAGATTGATGCTCAGGAATAAATGAACAAATATTAACCTTCATGAAATGAGCACTAGGCGACTTCAGTCATAACAGGGAATTTGTGTTCGTAAGAGTAACGCAGGCAATGGGCGTCGCGTAACGGCTCTCGCAGGTGACGCAGTGTACCCTGGCCGAGATGGCCGCGGGGCACGGCGACTGCGCACCAAATGGCACCGTAACGTTTCTCATGGAGCGGAAAACTGCCAAAAGCTGTGTTTGCCAAAACCAGCTTTAAGCACACACACTTACTTGGTGCAACAGCCAAGATGATCGATACAAATGTTAACCTTATCGATACTTACTTATCAACTATGATCGTTCATACTTCAGTTTGGCAAAATGGTACTTTTTTTATTCGTTTTCATAGTAGTTGTTTTATACCGTAGTATAGATACCGATAACTATTTAGCTCCGGTCTCTTGTCAAAATACATCGCCCATGACTACGGTTGGAGTTTATTCAACCGAAAGCTTAGCCAAAAATAAAATGGTCTTTGCCAAGTCCTCTTAAACTGAAAATAATGGTTGTTAACAAATCTCAACGCTACTCTTGAATATCATTGCGTTCCCGTGCAATTGCCAAATTCTGTTGGGAACATGTTTGGGCAAAACGCAGTTTTCAGCAAATCTAGCAGTATGATTGACGAGGCAGCACAGCCCGAGCGTAGAGCTCCTTCCATGTCGCCTGCTACTCCGGCCACGTCTGATAATACGTCGCTTCGTATCGGCTACACGTGCCCAGTTGTAACGACGTGCAAGGGAAAAATGGAAAACATAAATGATAGAATATTCACTCTTTGATTTGAAAGTTTTGACAGACACGGTTATTCAAACATTGAGACTCGAGAAACATGAAAAACATGTCTTGTTGAGATATGTTCATCAAAACAAAAAAACGATAACCATTTCAGTTCAATAGCACAATCAACAGAACATCGTGAACACCGTCAAGAAAAAATCGCGGTTTACTTTCTCATGAGCAACACGGGCAGAACCACCACCATCCGTAGCACGAAATTCTGAGCAGTAGTCAGAGACACACACTGCGCCACAGTAAGTCGCATGTTTCAAAGCCATAAGTATACTCTAATGTTGAGTGATGTAACGACCTCTACAGCAGTCACGCAGGCAGTACTTCCACCAGTGAAACAATGCTCAGAAATGAGAGTACTTTGATTCTCAATAAGAATTTATGTTGGAATTCTTTCAGATGAACTTCGCTTTTCGCTGAAAGGGAGTAAGGATCGAGGTCTTAAAATACAATCTACTAATAGGTACAAAATTTGGCCCTCAGCTGCGGGATGCAAGGAACTGTGATAACTCAAGTTCATAAAATGGCCCAACGAGGGACATCTCGATATTCACAACAAATCATTCACAGCACACTGCAATAACTACTACCTCTGCCAGTAGGTAAGTGACCATAAATGCTGACGATGTTTAACCTCTCGTATGGTCATGCGCATCAAATATTTTTTGATTGCGTAATTAAAGTATTGCATTTCTTCATTTCAAAGAAGCAGTTGGCATTGACCTTTCATAATGTTGATGGAACCATGCGCCAAATTGTCATCAATACCTGTAATAGTTTGTTTACGTTCGTTTATCCACGTTCAAAAGTTTTCGCGCTCTAGAGGGCGCCCTGCTATAACTTTTCTATTCATGAGAACAGAGAGCTGAAATAATTTTCAGAGTAAGACCTTTCTAGCAGAGGGAAAAATAGGAAATGTCGATAAGAAAGAGCTCAGTGACCGCAATAAAAGGTCAGCTCGCCGTGCACACACACAGAGACGGCTTGGGACATCAATGAAGGTGCTAACGCGGCACCGGTCAACAAAGATTTAGAATAAGTTGGGTTCGCATGTCAGGGACGGGCAGACTTGTGTCACGGGCCATTATCTAGGGTATGACGTCACGGCTGGCACCTTTCGCAATTGGCGGGCAGGTGGGGATTGATCGCAGCCCTGGACGTACGCGCAACGCACAAGTGAGCGCACGACCGAGTGATATTACTGTTGAGGCAGGCTCACGATCACGTGACGAAGGCCAGCGACAGGTGCACCCCAATAAACTGTAGTTCACGGGTCGATCCCAGGCTGACTGTCAAACCTCAGTCCTCACTGAAGTTTCGACTGAACGTCAATGAAGTCAACTTCATCACGATCATAAATGAAAGGGTTCAAACTTCAGTCCTCAGGTCGATCATGAATGCAGGGACAGTCAGTCGAGCACGACAGCGAGTCGTCAGTTAGCCAGGATTAGATCAGGGTATCCAGTCTAAATAATTTTCAAAGGCTTATATGCACACCGTGTGCGCGATGTGTTGATTTGCAGCTCATAAGTAAATATAAAACAATTTACTAAAAGTTTGCAACACATGAAGTAGGCCGAGGGTTAATAGTAGGTTACCCCGCACTAAGAGGTAAGTTAGGAACACACTGTGTGAAATGAACATCGGCAACGCACAATTGCAGTAAACGACAGCACAACGTCAGGGAGCAAAAAAAAAAATGAATGAAACACATACATTGAAGAAGGCGAGACTTGTTTCCAGTTCAGATCTTTTTATACAAAGATAACTGAAGTTATTGTCACAATGTACTGGTACATTCAATTTCTCATTCATTAACTAATATTATGAAGTGATTATAAAAACCTTGCAATTAGAATAGGTCAAAACATAAAACGTTTTCCTAAATGTAAAAGGATAAAGTATTATACATTGTATTCTTTAACGCAATGAATAATATCAATCCATGAACCTAACCGACCAGTGAACGAAATACACTGTGGGTTGGCCGAATAGTTCGTCGAAATTTAATTAAGTAATTTTGGGACCGCATGCAGCAGAAATTCTGGCACAGAATACCAAATCATTAAAGGGAATCGAAGAAAGGATCAAAAAAGCAGAGAATGAAATGCGAAAACTGGCAACATACCACCAAATGTTTTTATAAAAGCCAAACAATTTAATGCTCAATAAAACGAAGTGAAATTCTAAATGAAACGAAACATTTCAGCTAGGCCAATAAAAGCACAACCAAGATTCGTATAATAATAAACGTTAGGTCAAGAGTTTGGATATGCTGAGCGAAATTCTCGCTAGGATGAACACGACGCGAAAATGCAACGAAGCACGCCGGAGTAGACGTAGTCGGATGGACATACACTGCTCCGTTTGCCGTCCAGAAAAAGAACGAGACGCACAGGACTGCGCGGCGAAGCGTGGCCGCGACCGGTGCATTGCACCTCGACTCCGTCACCTGTACACTAGGTACGGCTGCCGGCAGTAAGTCCTTCCGTCACCTGTACACTAGGTACGGCTGCCAGCAGTAAGTCCTTCCGTCACCTGTACACTAGTTACAGCTGCCGGCAGTAAGTCCTTCCGTCACCTGTACACTAGTTACAGCTGCCGGCAGTAAGTCCTTCCGTCACCTGTATACTAGCTCCTGCTGCTTACAATAACCCCTTCTCACATTTGACCGGTTCCTCGGCCAAGTGTTTAATGTACCCTGTATATTCCCTCAATAAAGAGTTGAAAATATTGCATGATGTCCATATTACACAGCATTTAAATTATCAAAAAGTTTCCAAACACCGTATGTATTCAAACTCGTGTAACTATACACAATAACGAGGAACACTTTTCCCATCAGAAATGCAGTAAAATCGAGGAGAAAAGACCCACGTTTCGGTACGTTTTCCTTCCACTCGTATCTGAATAACATTTACCGCTGTCCCCTGCGATGGAACTCTGAATTAATCGTCAACACCGTAAATTCTCGTCAGCAATTAAATTTCATTTGGGGATTGCTAACTTGTTCTGAGAAGTATGAATTTTAGATGAAGTGTACAATGTCCCTGATATACAAATTAGGTGTGAAGTTTATGACAAGGAAAACTACACGATAAGAAGCGAGTGTGCGAGCATCTTCAGTTGCAGGCGATCCGAGGCACCCGTGCTTCAGCATGTCGGTTGCCCGTAATCCGCTATGCAAAGGGTGGTCGGCAGCAAGCGCGCAGGTACCAGACGTACAAATTCACAGTGGGGAGCCTCTACGGCACTGTCTTAAGTATATGTAAGTTGCAGCATTAAATATGGTCAAGCAATTCCTATGACAAAATGTTACTCCCGCAGTCGGAAAATTAAGTTCATATAATGTGCTGTGTATTGGAGGCATAATTAATTCGAAATTACCAAGTTAAACTTTACGCAGTTGAATTTTGTACGACAGCTGGAGTAGAGCGTCGCAACTTGACAAGTCGCGACCGCTGTGAGCAAACTCGGGTGGTTGAGTTGGTGATATACACCGAAGCTTGAAGGTGTGCAAGCAGGGCGCCTTGGTATCATGTATGAATTGAAGTTAGCAAGGTGCCATCAAATACTGTAGAGAATACCAACACCTGGCTATTAAGTTGCATTGCAAAAAAAAACTGACGAGCCATGAAGCCCTTAGTTAATAATTAGGTTACATTCTATATCAGTGAAGAAGTCAGTTCAGTAAAGAAATGAAGATATGGAGCTTAAATCAAGCACAACCATCACACAAAAGAGCCCAGAGGACCGTAACTACGCCCAGCGTGAAGATTATAATCTCTCCGTAGCACCACAGCATCCAAGTCACAGGTCACATAACCAGTCTTAGACCACCGCTTGAGTGCGGAGGAAAAAACGAAGATGTGAGGACAGACAGACGAAGCACGTGCTCATGAAACCGCTTAAAAGCTCCTAAAAAGCTGCTGAGCAGAAGCGCGTCATTTAATGACCATGCTTCGTCGCTGAATGCATGAGAGCCTTCATTATGGTCTGCACCAGCGGTCGCAGCGCCGACGCTTCGTATTCGAAAAGCTAGCCGTGCTGCCGCTGGTGCGAAGGGGACGATTGAGTGGAACAGCCCCCATGACGTTTGCTGCTTCTGTAAAGATCCCAAAGGTATATTTCGAAGCCGCGGAATCGAACGTCGGGGGTGCTGTGGATGTTATGTCTCGGCAGAGGAAAGATTTCAGTCAAAGGAAGTTTTGGAGCGAAAAGTGCATCCGTGCGTAATTCTAACGAAGCAGGGCAGCCTAGGCTAAATTCATAGAACATCAACAAACTGTATAGGTTCGTATGATAAGTTCTCCTCGAAATCGAACAAGCTGAATGTAGACAAAAAACCTAAGAAACATATTGCCCAACCAAGGTAACTCGAGATACAAACGAATGAAATCTATCGAATAAAAATAAGAGATTTATTCAAATTGGGAACAACAGGAACTGCGAATTCTGATAACTATTGCATCACATGTCCCGTCTGAAGCCTCAACGGATTTGTGAAGTCATCGTATTTGAACGTCTCTTATACTCGTCAATTTGTTTCCTCCCTGAGAGTAATTAACTATAGTACTATTAACTATAGCACTATAAACTATAGTACTATAAATTACAGTACATTAACTATAGTACATTGACACTGCGAGCCAGAATGCGAATTTAGATAAGAAAGGCTTGGACACAGACAAAGTTTGAATGAAAAATTGGCGAGATTTATTGACATCGCTGCAGAGCAGGAGTCTCTCAACCCTTCCAAGTCGGGCACACATTTCATACCATCAGAACGGTAGCGTTTAATCCCCGCGGGTATAGAAAACTGAATTTCTATGCTGATGAACAGGCCAAAATTGGTACACCAACCCGAGTGCAAGGGAATATCCCCACAAATCTTTGATGACAACGTCTGGCATTTACTAGACATCCAGAAGTTTTGTGAAGTAACACTTTTTCCACCAACACTATGAGCCTTAAAGGGTTAACGTTTCACAGCGGACGTTACCCCATCAATCTAAGCTCTGGTACCGTTTAACTATCTATAGTGTCTACATCGTGTACTAGGTCTATGAAATGATATTCTATACTATTCAAAACATTTAATTCCATACCTATACCTGATAAAGGCTCCCATTCCTCTAATGAAAAATGATCATACACACTTGAGGGCTCACCCTACTTCTGAGTTACAAGTCGTAGCTCTACACGTGATTCTCGGCAAGTGAAGACAGAAACGTGAAATCAATCGTTGGGGTTGCCACTGCAAACGATTTCGGTTTACCTTTATACGCAAACGCTAATTACAAATTAATAGTTAAGAAAATGACCGACACCGGTAATAAATCACGAAATAACTAAAAGTCATACGAATACAAGTATCTGGCAGAACGTAAGTCCGTATGTTGCGTTGGCGAACAAAATGAAAAGCAAGACTTCCAGAGGAAACTGCGCGACCTTTCTGGCAGTGGCACCACCGATCGAGTCGGGTTGTCGACCTTGCGGGAGCGACGTTAGCAGCTCGGTAGGGGATTGCTTCACGGAGTTGACAAGCAATGGAGACAAAATCGCCCCGGAGAGAGCGGACTAGATTTGTGTACACGTTCTGCAGTGTGCAGACTAGTCTGACAAGCAATGATGACATAGCTGCTGCACTGGTGGCGCCGAGCGATCTATCGGAGCTGTGGTCGCACAAGACTGTAAAGTTTCCTTGTATAGAATTCTGTTTGAAAAGCGCCCGTAGAAACGTGACTGTGTTTTTATGTAACTGAACTCGCAGTGTTTTAAGTATGTTGGATCAACATCATAAAGTAAAGATACTCGTACATGAACTGGAGTTAACGTTTTCAGCACAGCTTTACGAGTGAAAATCATAGAAAACGTTGCAACAAATTCTCACGTGGGGTTGGTAGAAAACGATCGCGTCAGTTCTGCGAGAAAAGAAAATGTTTTCGCAACCATAGCTGTATGCTGAACATTAAAACTCAGCGCATACTTCCTAAACGTTAATTTTTTCCCCGAAATAGTCAGCATGCAAAAGCTCGCCGAATTTCTGGAAAAGTTAAAAACATCACAAAAGCATGCAAGAACAAATACACAGGTTGATTTTCGAAGTCTACTGGGCCAATACTACAACAGGCCCACGGAAAAGCTAACGAAATTTAACAGACAATTTAATCACATCATCTGTGCCAAATATATTTCCATAGGGCGAGTCGGGTTGAAAGTTCCCTCTAGTCACCACCAACTCCATCATGGCGGGTCGAACTCAGCTTCAATATCATGAGAAAAAAATCTTTTAAAATATCTACAATTATATCTGAATTTCTTCAACATAATGCAGCGACATTTAAAATTACATCTTGAATTTCAAAAACATTTTCCACAGCGAAAAAGGGCTTTCGCGTCCCCATTGATGATGTCACATACCCAATGAATGATTGGTATAACTATAGGCTTTTGACTCAACTTTTCTCTATATCTAGATAAAATAAAAGGCACTCTCTTAACGGTTAGTTTTCACAAGTTACGAACATAGTTGAACACGCTCATAGAAAATGCTAGGAGATATAATGTTGCATTGTCCCGTACTACGCTAAGTAAAGGCGTTTTTCCCAATGCAGGAGCTAGAGATCGGGTGGACGCGAGTTGCGGTCGGCAGAGGACACTGAAATGGGTACAGAAGACGGGGGCAGGAACAGCGGTCTCCCGAGAGAGGGTTGAGCGGGACTGGGGGAGTGTACAGAACACTGGCACATGGGAGGAGGAGAGAGAGGAGAGGGAGTGAAGAGGGAGGAGAGAGGAGAGAGAGTGAAGAGGG
>VOMN01096341.1:0-24811 GCA_014899125.1 Orchestia grillus | reverse complement strand
GTTCGTCGGTATCGCGTAGTGGAGAGCTGTAAACCTTACTCAAATATTTCGATGTACAAATTCTAGCCAAGTATGCCAATAGAAACGTAGTAAATTGTACATAGAAAGGATGGACTACGAGCTCATAGAAAACAGAAACTCAACGAGGATGTTCAGCATTTAATTAGATTATCTGTGCTTCAAAGCTAACTGTTCTATTTCACATACACTCGCCCCTCTTCGAATCCCTGAAATGTTGAATTTTTAACAACTGTATCTAAACATTCATCATGTATTTATTCTAAGACGAATTATTATGAATTTTTCGCCCACTTAATATAGTGGTAAAATTGGCGTACAAGTGTAGGTCATTACCGCATCAACACTCATATTTCTGAGTCACGTGACTGAAAGATACCTACTCCTACATACACATGTACATATACCAGTGTAGACCAAGACACACCTCATGGAAGTCTACGGTATTACGTGTGAAAGTTCAACTTACTCCGCCTACCTATATATTGCACACATGAACTGGGGATGAATTGAAAATCTCATATGAAATAAATTATATTTTGAAGGCTCGGCACTAAGTGGTATCTGATTATACATAGTCCGATTGCTTAGGTTCTACCCGTTAATACGGGCTTAGTTATACCCAAGAAGAACGCAATAATATAACTCAAATCATTTATGATTCTATTAAACTTAAATGACTCTTTATTGAGAAGAGAACACTCAAAGCTCTTAGAGAAGAGAACACTCAAAGCTGATGATATATAAGCTTTGAGTGTTCTCTTCTCAATAAAGAGTCATTCAAGTTTAATAGAATCATAAATGATATGAGTTATATTATTGCGTTCTTCATGGGTTTAACTAAACTTCATGGGTATAACTTATAACTAGTTCAACGCAGAGGTCACATATTAACGTACTGTACATCACTACACGAAGCCTACCACAGCACTGAACTGACGAGTAAAGGATGACTCAAAAAGGTGTGTCAAGATGTCCCTGAATGTGCGAGGCTATAGTGAATCGACGTCGACGCCGTTACCAGACGTGATTGGTTTGTCGCTCTCACGCCCCTGCAAAACAACAAAGCTTATATATCATCAGCGTGATGCCAATTGCTGCATTCTAACCCCGTATGTATATTGGTGCATAGAATAGTTATTTGAGTTTTTTTAATATTTTGGTGATCAATTAGGTAATTTAGATCCCTGCCGTTCGCTTGGCACGGTATTTTCACGTAGAAATTGTCGATTTGCCGAATTTAAAGTCTTTTGAAACGGTGGGATTCAGCTTTTTGCTGTCCAATATGACGTAGGTGAAACAGTTGCCAAAAATTGTGGAGTCCTTCTGTCATTATTATTTCATAATTGCATTTTGTTTTACAATTTAAATCAATAGCGTAGCGAGAAGTGAAAACGCGAATTCTTAAGGATTGATGCAGTAGTAAAAGAAAAATAAAGATGTTTGTTAAAGGAATAAAGAACTATTCTCATCTTTATTCTCATAAAGACGAGAATAGCTACATATTATAGGGCAGAGTGGTCGCAAAGGAAGGCACTGTTTCAACAGCAACTCGGCCATGTTGCAAGCAATTCTTGTACGTTCATTGTTCAAGCTAACGAACATTCCATGGGGCCAATTACTCCCATAACCGACACTTTCATTCTTTGTTACGCTATTGATTATAATGCTATGTGGCCCGGACTTCAGACGCGTATCTGTCTCGTCCTTGCTGAATGCAGACGCTCGACACCAGAATACAGACACTCGACACCAGAATGCAGACACTCGACACCAGAATGCAGACACTCGACACCAGAATACAGACACTCGACACCAGAAT
This sequence comes from Orchestia grillus, assembly GCA_014899125.1. Lineage (NCBI taxonomy): Eukaryota > Metazoa > Arthropoda > Malacostraca > Amphipoda > Talitridae > Orchestia > Orchestia grillus. The sequence goes on along the minus strand of VOMN01096341.1, from coordinate 22,971 downwards.
GCAGACACTCGACACCAGAATGCAGACACTCGACACCAGAATGCAGACACTCGACACCAGAATGCAGACACTCGACACCAGAATGCAGACACTCGACACCAGAATGCAGACACTCGACACCAGAATGCAGACACTCGACACCAGAATGCAGACACTCGACACCAGAATGCAGACACTCGACACCAGAATGCAGACACTCGACACCAGAATGCAGACACTCGACACCAGAATGCAGACACTCGACACCAGAATGCAGACACTCGACACCAGAATGCAGACACTCGACACCAGAATGCAGACACTCGACACCAGAATGCAGACACTCGACACCAGAATGCAGACACTCGACACCAGAATGCAGACACTCGACACCAGAATGCAGACACTCGACACCAGAATGCAGACACTCGACACCAGAATGCAGACACTCGACACCAGAATGCAGACACTCGACACCAGAATGCAGACACTCGACACCAGAATGCAGACACTCGACACCTGAATGCAGACACTCGACACCAGAATGCAGACACTCGACACCAAAATACAGACACTCGACACCTGAATGCAGACACTCCACCAGAATGCAGACACTCGGCACCTGAATGCAGACACTCGACACCAGAATGCAGACACTCGACACAAGAATGCAGACGCTCGACACCAGAATGCAGACGCTCGACACCAGAATGCAGACACTCGACACCAGAATGCAGACACTCGACACCAGAATGCAGACACTCGACACCAGAATGCAGACACTCGACACCAGAATGCAGACACTCGACACCAGAATGCAGACACTCGACACCAGAATGCAGACACTCGACACCAGAATGCAGACACTCGACACCAGAATGCAGACACTCGACACCAGAATGCAGACACTCGACACCAGAATGCAGACACTCGACACCAGAATGCAGACACTCGACACCAGAATGCAGACACTCGACACCAGAATGCAGACACTCGACACCAGAATGCAGACACTCGACACCAGAATGCAGACACTCGACACCAGAATGCAGACACTCGACACCAGAATGCAGACACTCGACACCAGAATGCAGACACTCGACACCAGAATGCAGACACTCGACACCAGAATGCAGACACTCGACACCAGAATGCAGACACTCGACACCTGAATGCAGACACTCGACACCAGAATGCAGACACTCGACACAAGAATACAACAAAACTGGCCTATCTTCTCGCAATATTGATGCTTCCTTCCATACATTGGTGAGCGTATTCTGATTTTAATTCACATTTATTTTTAAAATTTTAATGCCGATCTCAAGATATTTTGTTTTTGACTATTTTTATGTAGCTATATTTAAAAATGTCCTCTGAAATAGAGGTAAGAAGGCCGTGTATATAATTTAACCAAAGTATCGTTTGCGGTGACATATTTTTTTATATTTTTGAACATGTACTTCTATTCGGACGAGTTCACTCCGAGAATCTGCTGCTCCTGCACAGTCAGCACTGAAATGTGTTCGAATCCGTAGGCCGAATTGGAAGCACGCAATTTGCATGAATACCTTCAACGTGATGATGCCTTTTCTCCTTCTAGCGATATTCGGATATTTGTCATCAAAATTATTGAAGTTGAGCAAAAGCGTTTTCATCTTTTCATGAGATAATTTATACCCGACGAATTAAATTTGGAGGTATAACATGTTAATTGAATATCAATCCGAAAAAAATAAACATTACTCATATACTTACTGACCACATGACATTTCAAAGTACTAAAGAGGGAGTGAACTTGGTACTTTCCCGCACGCCTTCAAGGGATTGTCAACATGCTCATATCGGGGACTTGACATCCCTCTGGGGGGTGGGTAGGATTCCCAACCCATTTGCTAATGTCTAAGCCTTCAAAACTCACCATGTAAGCTGAAAATGAGCCAAAAACTGAAACTGACTCTGACACTGACTCTAAAACCGAGACTATTTCGACCTCCTCAGCATAGAGCCAAGCGAGCGAAACAATCTGTACATGCACCGAGGACCACTAAATCCGGTGGATACTACTTATAACTTTTGTAACTCTGCTGAACTTATTTATCACAGCTGGGATCTTATAACTTTTGTAACTCTGCTGAACTTATTTATCACAGCTGGGATCGCCTGAAGTGGCTGCGCTGTAAAAGTGTAAAGAGAAAGACGGGTTTTGGAGATATGCCCACGTAGTTCCTGCATAAACAAACCTCGTTTCGACGGCCCCTACACAATTGGGATATCTTTAAATGCCCAACTCTGCCAATCTCTGAGTGCGGTTCCAAATATTTCGGTCAGAACTCTTTTCTTTTGGGCAGGCGAGCGCCGCAAGTTTTGGCAACATCGTGCCATAAGGCGTGATGGTCCGTCGCTATGGGGCCACTTCTGCCTCCAGTCCGTTGGTGCGAGCTTCAGATGTTCATACAACTCCTGCACATGCGAATGCTGAATATACAGCTGATATGCATACAATTGTTGTACATGCAACTGTTGTACGTAAAACTACAGCGTACAACTGCTGTTCGCACATTTGCTGTGCATTCAAATGCTGTACTTAAAATTGCTGTACATACAACTATTGTACTTACTAATGCTATATATACAACTGCTGTACATACAACTACTGTACGTATAACTGCTGTGCATACAACTGCTGTATATACAACTACAGTGTACAACTGCTGTAGATACAATTGCTGTGCTTTCAACTGCTGTACTTACAATTGCAGTACATACAACTATTGGACCTACGAATGTGATATATACAACTACTGTGCATATAACTACTATATATACAACTGCTGTATATACAACTGCTGTATATACAACTACATTAAGTATAACTGCTGTACATACAACTGTTATGAATACAACTGCGGTATATACAACTGCTATACGTACAACCGCTGGTCTGGCGAGGTATCCTGCATAGGAATGCAGGAGAAGAAACTGTACCAGCATTGACGTCACAGCGCTGGCATGCAGCAGCTCCAAGAAGAGCTGCAGCGAGTCAAGCAGAAGCTGCTGCTGGCTGTCCAACAAGTTGTAAAGCATCTGTATATTCCATAGGTATTCAGGGGGAATGAATAAACATTCACAACTATCAATATCTTGCTGCTAATGAAGATGCAGCTGTAGTTGTAACGTGCACGCTTATTATCGTACGAACAAAGGTGTAAGTTACTAATACTGACGTGCCAACAGCTGCGGGTATCACTTAAAAAGACTCAAGGGCCAATTGCCGATCAAATCTCGTAAAATACTGAAGTAGCAGCAGCTGCGGGAATCATTTAAAATACTGAAGTACAATTGGCTCTGTAAACCCTCATAAATACTAAAGTATCATCAGCTGTGCCAATCACTTAAAGTACGGAAGTACCAACAGCTGCGGAAATCATTTAAAATACTGAAGTACCAACAGGTGTTCAGGGAACTAATACCAATGTACCAACAACGTGTTAGATACTGACACGCACCAAGAGTGCACTAAGAGCGTGAAGTGGAGTGATGACGCACCAGAGTTACAGCTCCAGTTAAATGACGCAACTCATGCCTTTTACTGCACACTTACAACTGCTGTAAGTATGAAACATGCTGTCATAAATCAGTTGCCTGTGTGCTGTGATAGATTACCTCAAGTCAAACATACCTGGCTGCAGCAGGCACAGCTGCAGCAAGCACAACTGCGACAACTACAACTGCACTAAATACATCTGCAACAAATACAGCTGCAGCAGGCATAGCTGTAGCAAGCACAACTGCAGAAGGCACAGCTTCGAAAAGTACAGCTGCAGCAAGTAGAGCTGCAGCAATTACAGCTACAGCAAGTACAGCTATTGCAGGCATAGCTGCAGCACTCACAGCTGCAGCAGGCACAGCTACATCAAGTACAGCTGCAGCAAGCACAGCTGCATCAAGTACAGCTGTAGCAAGCACAGTTGCAGCAGGCACAGCTGCAGCAAGCACATCTGCTGCAAGCACAACTGCAGCAAGTACAGCTGCAGCAAGTACAGCTGCAGCAGGTTCAGGCACTAGCCAGCCTACGCCCCCCAGCTCCTCAGTACCGTAACCAGTCACAAAATGGTCGCCACGACTTATTTTTATTAACTTTTGGGGCGTTTTTTTCTAGTGAGCCGCAGCGCGCGAGCGCAAGCAACTTCTATTAGTTGATGAACCTTTCATTTTGCGTCGCTTTTATTCTGTGTACGTTTTGTGCGGTGCCTCTCACGTACCGACACTTGCGTGTGCCCTGTGGGTCCCGGCAGCAGGACCCCCGGTCCTGCTGCCGGGACCCACAGGGCACACGCAAGTGTCGGCCAAGTGAGCACGGCCCCCCCCCTCTGCACCGCCAATGTTTTTGTCCTTTCAGTCGCGAGTTTCGTGAATGAAGTTTTCGCGAATGTGCTGCCTGAATGAGCCACTCAACAGGACCGATTGACTTGAATTTCTTCTGAAAGTGAGACAAACTCTGAAATTTTTTTGCCTTTCATTTCTTCATGGTTTCATTTTTATACCGATCAATGTTTCATTTCGTAGTTTTATTTTTATTTCAGTTAAACTTTTACTTCGTGGTTTGGTTTTTAAGTTGTTTATAGGTTAATTACTAAGTTTTATTTTATAATATTTATTCTGCGATGGAAAGACCTTAATTCTGTGCACAGTGTAGTTTTCTCTCGTACACAGAGCGCTAGATCGGCTCCAGAAAGCAAAACTCTACCTTCTTATTTGCTTCGTATGACACAAATATCTTCGACGCTATTTGACGCTGGCTTTAGTTAATACCACTTTATGCAGGGTATGAGTGTAGAGCGATTGTTCACTATAACCGACCTAGCGCTCTAAGCAGGAGACAACTTGCACCGAAGTCGCATTCGAGGGAAAGCTTCGTTCAGCCCGCCCTGCAGGGGCACTTGTGTCGAGGAAGCGGAAATGAGCGTCATGTTTCTTTCAAATCCGCGTCTGCGTTGTGGGAGTCAAAATTGTCGCTCTTATTTACACCTTCATCCCTCGCTGTTATCCGGCCAACAATTGTCGAAAGTTAATAACGAAGTTATTAACGAAACAACGACCGATGATTTATGAAATTTAATGAGTTTCTTAAGGAAATGTTTCAATTTTCTCGCTAACTGGGGTAAGCGGTCATGCCATAATTGACAACAGTCGTCAGATGTGTGAAGTGTGGAATTTAGGCAGAATTGAAGTGACACTGATCAATTCTGCGCTTGAGCTCCAACTCTGATCACGGATTGAATGGAACATCGACGGTGTGTGTGAGGGTCCGGCACACATAGACCGCTCATCGGGGTGGCAGGCAGGGGCAGGTGTGTCGAGTCAAACGTGCAGCAGCGACAGCAGCACCACTTGATGGATGTAGCGAGGGCAGCAGCACCACTTGATGGATATAGCGAGGGCAGCAGCACCACTTGATGGATATAGCGAGGGCAGCAGTATCATCAACAGCATCAATAGCAACATTGTCCTACGTTTCCTACTCCACACCCTCCTACTCCATACCCTCCTACTCCATACCCTCCTACTCCATCACCCTCCTACTCCATACCCTCCTACTCCATACCCTCCTACTCCATCACCCTCCTACTCCATACCCTCCTACTCCATACCCTCCTACTCTATCACCCTCCTACTCCACACCCTCCTACTCCATCACTCTCGGTCTCCATACCCTCCGACTCCACCACCCTCCTGCGTTACCACCCCCAACACCCAGGCCGGGAGGCATGACGTCACTCACGTCGCGGCGGTGCGACGGGTCCCTGCGAGGCTCAGCGCGCCCTGAGCTGTGCACTGCCTCGAGTCCAGGCTTGGGAAATGTCGCTAGGCAAATTGTAACGTTATGCATTGTAATTGTGTTGCGGGAGAGAGATGCCCTCGTGGTTCAAATGTTCTCAATTGTGAGAAAGAGAGAGAAAGAACGGAATCGTCGAGATAGCAGCGCCTTGAATGGTTGGAAAAATATTGTGTGTACATGTACCTGAGCTTGATTGAAGTATGTGTGCGTGTGTGCGTGTGTATATGTGTGTGACTGCTTTGTGAATCTGATGTTTTGTTACCGGAAGCAATGAGTGCTGAAGTTTGTAGCGTCCGCTGCTGAAACGGTTTCATTAATTCCAACTAGTCGAAAATGTATCGAATGCACCTTTCTTCCTGTTCTGTTCTAAAATCTATAACCTTTATTCATTCCAACACGTTTTAAAGGGTTTTCTTGAATTGGCTTACCTGCTTCTTTGGACGAAGCCGTGCGTAGACGTTTGTCCTGAACTTGAAGCGGTCTGACGGTGGTGTGGCTGCTGGTTGTTGAGACACTGACACCGGAATGACTACACACCCTCGAATATACATTTATTTACGAACTTTTGAGAAAATTTTACTTCGCCTAAAGTCGATCAATGGTCAGAAATCTTATAATTTAAATTACGGTTAACTAAGTGCAAATAAATTAGACGTATGAAACGGTATTTAAAAAAATCTGTAGCTTTAATACTTCGTAAAATATGGTAATTTGAACACGGGTTTCCTTTCTTTTTGTCCTCCCTTTACCAACAGTTCACCTAACTTTATCACAGTTACAGCCGTATAAGCTAAAGTAGGGTCAACGTTAGAAGAATTAGTGACATCCCAACGTGGCTAGGTGACTCGGTCTAAGCCCCTCACTGTCCCATCGATAAATTTATCAGGAAATTGATCAAATACTTGATTAGCCAAAACAACATAAAGCTATCGCGCTCTGGCGAAAATGTTAATTTGATTACGTGCATTTTAGTTAGAAAAAATAGACACCCTGATGATGTCGGTGCAGAGGACAGCTTGAAACTTCCCCCGCGTTGCTCACACCCTGCACATGCTGAAGCACAGATGAAGGAAAGAGAACCAAGAGCTTAGAATACAGGGCAGAACGTAAAATATTGAAGACTGATTTTAAAATTTCGAATGTGTGAGGCTAGTGCAGAATATATAATTTTAGATGTAGGGTGTGTGATGAACACAATGGAATGTTGAATTTGAGACTTCGAAATCGAGAAGCAAAGTATGTATAACCTGGAAAACATTGCACAGAAAAAAAAGCGAGAGACACAACCTTACACGAGCGAAGGCTTGTTTTAAAAACTAGTCCCCAGGGCTACTTCTTTCTCTAATTTTTATCTTTTACAGTTCACAAATTTGGTCAATATCCCCCCATTCCGCGTAGTCCAATTCTGACTTTTGGCATCAACCTTCGCCCCCTACTCCACATACCCCTCCTTTCTCCCCCTCTTCCTTCGCTGTGGGAACGTTCCCCTGCCCAGTGAGGGATGTATGATGGGGCATGGGGGTGGAAGCGTCCCCCCCTGCACACACCTGTCGGTGACCTGACTGGTACCAGAATTTCACTGCAGTCGCTCTCTCTTTTGCTTCTTTGGCTTCTGCTTCTCGGCGTTTTTCCGTCATTTTTTTCTGCTTCCCGACATTTTTCTTTCATATTCGTCAGCTTCTACCGTGTTTCCCTCCATTTTATTCTATTTCCCGTCGTTTTTCCTTTATTTCCTTCTACTTGCCATCGTTTTTCCCTCATTTATTATTCTTCCCAGCGTTTTCCTCCATTTCCACTTGCATCCCGTCATTTTCCTTCTTTTTTAAGTTTCCCATCATCATTTTTCCTTCATATGCTTTGGCTTCTTATCATTTTCTCTTATTGTTTTGCCTCTTGCAGTTTTTCCTCCATTCGTTTGTGCCTCCTGTCGTTTGGTATCGCTTGATTAACTTACTGAAGCCCATTTTTTAGCTCAAAACCGAGTTTCGCCTTTTGCTCAAATGGTTGTTTGAAATGACCATTTTCTTCGACATCTGTTAGCTGTGCTTCCTTCCCTCATTCCATCTGCCCTCACAGAAGCGTTGGGAAAACCGTGACATCCTGGAATTTCTTCAGCGATGTTAATCTTTTTACCGCACGTGAGTAGCTTAGTAGCACAAGTTTGCTTTAATTAACCACAATTTTATAATGAATTTGTGACGTATGACGAAACCACTCCTGTAGAGAGACGCCAAAAAGGTAACACCAGAATTACAAAACGAATGCGCTGAAGGCTCTTCCACCTCGACCAGATGGAGGCTCTGTGCCTGGTTTCATTGACCTGGAGTTCACTTCGGTGCCACAGGGTTGTGTAATGGTCTCATAATTGAATTTATTCTATGGAACTCTTTCTCAAAGGTGAATCTAACCGCTAGTCACATTTATCCTATGGAAGCCATAGTCGCACTTCTCCAACTACGATTTTTTCCTTAATTGAATGAATCGTACGGAAGCTTTTTCCCGTAACAGAATTTATACCAGAGACTAATTTATCGCACAGCAGATCTTTCCAATAATAGAATTTACCCCGTTATCGAATTTATCTCATGGAACCTCTTTCTAATAGACGAATTTCCTCTTAGTCGAATCTATCTTATAGAATTACTTTCTAATAGTCGAATTTATCTTATGGAACTTCTATCTGGTAGTCGAATTTACCCCCGAGTCGAATAAACCTGGATTTCATGTCAGTGTCGGACGGGTCTGTGAGAGTCCCATAGCCGAAAACGAGGAGTACGAGTATTTCTTTATGGTTATGACATGAAACACATGGAGTGCTCGAGCTCTGTGAGAACCTGCGAGGCTCTCTGTGTCGCGGCGGAGAGTGTGCCCTGTGCACAGCGCCGCCTCCAGTTCAGCCATTACAGACTCTTTAAGAAGGCGGAGCTCTCGAGAGCTGTCGTAAAATAATTTGAAGAACAAATTGGAATTGAGTGACCAGAAATATGAAAGAACTTTAGCATCAGGGGAAAACAGTAATATCCTGTTAAATCAAAAGGCGTTTTTCAACCTCTTTGTTGCATTCCTTGTACAACTCCTTTGACTCCCCATCGATAATCAACTATCGGGCGGTAATATCTGCGCTTAGGCCGTCAAAATTAAACATAATTATAGATAATTATAGATAATTATCGATGTTCCAGCAAAAGAGTTAGACTGGTTGGGAGCAAGATTGTTCGACAACATTGTTGATATTTGACAAATTTGACCAGGTAGATTGAACGACTGTCTACGTTGCTTACTTTGTATGTATTGGGAAATAGCCGATATTATAGAGGGCATTGTCAATTTTAAGGTAAAAGTAGACAAAACACTTGCGTTAGACTTCTATCAATCATTTCGGGATGTCCAATTCCTGTCCTGGGTGACTACGTCAGTTTTTATTGATGAGACATCGACAGCCATATACGATATTCATCTAGTGTATGTACTGATAAAACAAGGTTGACACAGCAAAACCAGAACTTTTGAAAAACTCAATCAAAAAAGAATTAATAAAGCAAAATTCTTGTATTGAAAGGGCTTAAGCCATTACAACTTGCATTTTAAGAAACAGTTGTCCAAATTATCAATGTTTGAAAATTACGTCCTGACGAAGGCGTTTTCCTTTACATATGCACTTTTCCAATCTGCTGTGTACATTCACTATTGATTGCTGCAACATCTCTACTGGGATACCACGAATTTCGCCTTACATTTCGTTTTTGTTTCAATTCGTCCAGTGTCCTTGGTTGAGTGGTATAGGCCCGACTCTTAGGGAAGCCTAACAAGTGCTTCCGAGCTGAGATGTTACAGCAATCAATGGTGAATGTACACAGCAGATTGGAAGAATGCATACGTAGAGGAAGACGCCATCTACAGGACGTAATTTTGAAACATTAATAATTTGAATTACTGTCTCTTAAAAGGCAAGTTTAGTAATGCAATTGCTTTCAATGAAATGTTTTTGTTGGATTTTGTCTATTTTTTGTTGGGTACTTCAAAGTTCCCGCTTTTCTGTGTCACCCAGTACATTTCAATTATAGGTGTCCTGAGAGCGAAAAAAGAACGCTAATAAGAATTTAATTCAGTTCAGATTCAAGCATCGTGCACCGACGCTAGCGCAAGTTGTACTCCAGTGTACAGGGCTACCGTTTTTGTTGACGAACCCCAGTTGTTAATGATAAATATGTGAAAAGTTAAACAGCTGTGTTCAATATTTACACAACAATATACATCCTTTTTGTGTCAAGACTATCGATGGTCGTGAAAAATTCTGCGTCCTAACGTGCGACTGTAAAAAGAGTAGATTGTTATTAATTCTCTTTTATTATGAAACATAGTCTAGCAAAATGAAATGAATCATAGTACTCATGAACAACCCACAGTAAAATTTTCAATTGTCGCAATAAATATTCTATCGGTAGCGTTGATTTCTAGCTCACAACATTAATTTCCATTTAAAAAAAAAATTTCCATTCATTGTTGGAATTTTGAAATTTCCAACTCTCAACAGAATTTCTAACTCTCAGCAAAAATTTGTAACTCACCGCAGAAATTTCCAATTCTCAGTTGAAATTTCCAACTCTCAGCGAGAATTTCCTGTTCTCAACAAAAATTTTAATTAGAATATTGAATTAGGAGCACACAAAATAAATTACCTGTTTACAGAATGAATTTGAAACTCACTGAGCGAATTAAAAACTCGCTGCATGAGTTCACAACTTACTGAATAAATAACTAGTTCACTGAATTCAGCTCACAGCACACATTAGCTCATAGAATGAAATTACAACTCAATGAATGAATTTATAAATCGCTGAACGAATTTACAAATCTCTGAATGAATTCGCAACTCGCTGATTAGATTTAAAACTTTCTGAACCAATTTTTAACTCATAAAATGAATTGATAACCATCTGAATTAAAGTACAGCCCACTAATGAATTAGCAACTTGCGAAATTACATTAGCTTCCTGAATCAGTTTACGATTTACTGATCAAATTTACAACTCAGGGAATAAATTTACAACTGAGAGTAAAGGCTGCGGGAATTTATTTGGACTGACAGATACAGAAATTACAACGCCGAGTATTCAGCGCACGACATAAGTACATAACTGCCTTGATTCGCTTAGTTTTTTGCGTGGGAATGGACGAGGTTATTTTCTTCGTGTGGCAGAGTGGCGGGGGACGTACGTACGCTCTCATGCGTCTCCTGCAGAGCTACTTGCATGAACTTCCTCACCGCTATTTTCATTCAGTAACTTGCATGAACTTCCACACCGTTATATTCTTTCAGTAACTTGCATGAACTTCCTCGCCGCTATTTTCTTTCAGTAACTTGCATGAATTTCCTCGCCGCTATTTTTCAAATACAATTTTTAGTCCGATGCGTCACAGAATACAAGGATGTAACCTTGTTATGTTCCGCCAACACGCTCGAGACGTTGTATGATATCAGTTAGATTCATTCATACTGATTTAAGGTTCGTCTGATGTGTATGAATACGAGAGATGTTATGTGAAGAATTCTGTGGCGATGCACTTGAAATGTCGTGAGTTAACCGTGAAATCCGATCGTGTTGATTAAAGGGCTGTTAAATAGATGTTTCCCGTACAAAGAAGAGCAAGTGCAGTTTGCGTGGATGAGTTTGCGTTCAGGTTAATGACACTCACTCAGACACAGGCACTTAGTCATCAGACTTACGAAGGGACCTTTATGCTCACAACGATACTCAAACGCACCTATGTACGCTAGTTTAACTCGTACATAAATGGACCTTCAGGCACATAATCATACATGGAGGCAACTTAGCTTACCTACTCTGATACACGTGGAGGTATGTACATACGTGAATATACCTACACACTGGTAGGTGGCGACATCTAATTTTTTCCTGAGCGCACGTAGTAGTACCACGTAGACTTATTTGCACACAGATACATAGAGGCATCTACACTTACTTACACTGCGACATCTAGAGACATCCAGATTTCCCTTTACTGAAATTCAGAGATGCATCTACGCTTACACATAGACACATCGAGGCAAATACACTTACCCAGAAACTTACACAAGGTATCTGCACTTACGCACAATTCGTACGGTCACGAACCTGATAATAAAAGCATAACATCTTCATGCGAGCAAGCGAGAAAGTTGCGCATTCTCGAGTGCCTGATGAAGTTTAAGTAGAAAACTTCAAGCTCTTGAGGTGCAAGGCTCCGCCTGCAGATGTCTAAATATGGCTGCCTCCTCTGACATCATGGTGGCAATGATAAGAAATTAGGCTGACGAGCCTATAGCTGGAGGGGCTGACGAAAGCTGCTTAGCACAAACACGAACTTCAAGATGATCTCAGCACGGAAGCTGTGCTTGTACACGTGCGTGTGCACAGTAATAACTGAGATCATACCTGAAAGCTACCGAGTTTTACTGGTTGAATTACCCTTAAACCTAAGCAGTACGTTCAAAAAACAATGAAGTCGTCTCGTCCGAATTATCTTGTCGAGACTCAGTTACTACATTTCTTAATTCCTGTATGTTGGTTCATAGCTTTGCGCAGTCACGCGTGCGTTCTAGAACGCATCTTGTGACTAACGCGAGCTTTTGCGCGATGGTTTACGGGTAATATACATGTGTAACTTACTACACGTAAAGCTTATATCTTAATAATCATACATGCGAACAGTACTTCAAGCCCTGCGGTACTTGTCTTCACAACGCAGACATCGTGTAGTGTGCATGCACGATTCTGTACAAATGTAAGTCCATGAGCGTTGGATCTCTTTAGGAATGATGTATGTCTCTTTAGGAATGATGTATGATAGTATGCACTCAAGGAATCTTTAGGTATTAGTCTCCGAGTCTTTTCGCATCTTGCAGTGTCAGTGTCTTTCCCCAACTGGCAGCGCCAGTGTGTTTCCCCATCCTGTATTGTCAGTGTGTTGCCCTATCTTGCACTGTCAGTGTCTTTCCCCATCCTGCAGTGCCAATAACTTTCTTCATCCTGCAACGCTAGTAACCCCCCCTTCCCCCAATAATTGCAACGCAGGGTACGCATGCCGTGCTTCAGACTCTACAAATACACTCATCGCTGACCTTATCATAATACTACTGATAGTTCCCGTCACGTGTCGCTCTCGTGCAGCCAATTGAGGCCAATGAGGCAGCAGGGCCTCCTGAGGAGCCAGATGAGGCCCTTCTGAGGCGCAGTAAGCTGCCTGTACAGTCGTCGAGACATTCCGTACGATTGCAAAGAACCTTCATTTTCATAACGACGACGTGTGTTCAGTGCTACAGGTTGGGATTTCAATGGCGTTAAATTGCCGACAGGACGCGTGAGTATAGAGAGGAATCTGAGGTTTAAGCTCCCTTTCTCAATGGAAGCACTCCTTGACTCTTCGAAAAGCTCAGCAGTTGCACCCCGGGAATAGAACCCGAACCCTCCTCATATGAACCCATGAACGCACAGCGTCCGTTTTTTTGAACGATCAATGGTAAAAATATCGAATAAGATCAAGAGCAGCCTGAAGCAATGACAATAGACAATTAATTTATTTTTTATCGCTTCTACAAGTTTCTATAGGAAATAGCTTTTGCATGGAAAATGAAACTGACATTCAACTATCGTGTTTTTAATTTAGGTAATTGTACCCGTGCCTTTTTGCCCATCTTCTTTGTGGAAACGCATCCACTCTATCAACTGGACACCAGCTTTCCTTCCGACTTCATTTCCGACTCAAGGGACCTCCAAGCAACTGCACTTCAAATAGCAAATGAAATTCATTGAAGAAAAACTTCACGGATGAATCGCCGAGTTGAGCTGAGCGCGCTACCCACTGCGCCGCGGAGCCCCAGGCGTGACGGCAGCTGAGGCACGTGCCAAGTTACCACGAATTTTACGCTGCAATCACGCGTTTTTATTGAATTTTTATGCCTCGAAAACGTGCGCGTGTGTTAAAGTTCTGAACTGTCGTGTGCAGTCTTGGTTGCGTCGTACGTGATCTGTTGAAAGAGGGTGGGGTGGGACAAAAGTGACGCGGGACGCGGTAAGCCAGGACAAAAGTGATGCGGGACATGGTACGCCAGGACAAAAGTGACGCGGGGCACGGTAAACCGGGACAAAAAGTGATGCGGGGTAAGGTACCGTTTTGTTTACCGTTAATGATTTTGGTCCTACTTTTTACATTTCTCCTCACTAAAGTAGTTCGTTGCGCTCGCAGAGGTCTAAAAATTAGTATCAAAATTAAGAACTTGAAACTAAACGGTGCACCTCAGCGATGTGCCCCATGTAACTTTTTACCTCGGGGTACCCCTTTCATGTACATGGCTCTGATGTTTAAATGTGCGATGCTAAAGTGTAATTTGCATCCTGTTTTGATGTGTGATGCTGCATGAAAAATGTTAATGTTATAATTGGTTTTGTGGTAAAATGACGGCTGTTAAGGATACCTGCCGATATGTTATGCATACAAGATGTCGTAACAATGAATATTCATGTAACACTAATACTTGACATTCATGGTAATGAGACAGCAGGTTCGAGGAACCCAGTGAAAGTTAGTGGTTCTCCAGCTACCCACGTACGTACAAATGTTCATCTGTACCTCACGTCGGTTAAGTTTGGTTACACGATAAAGCGACACTGAAATGTGACCAAAAATCAAAGAAATGAGTTCCATGAACCAAATACTTTATGCATTTGGCCGCAGTTAAATAAATATTATTTACTGTAAGTTAATATTTCACAGTTGAAATACATTGAAAAGTATAATTTTACAGAGTTAATTAGGTGATAAAAGTGCTAGTAGGAAACACTGAGCGTCTGGAGCACGGCTGGGCTAATCGAAGGTCCTGCGTAGATTGGTGAACCAGAAAAATTCCGCTATTGCAGGCACTAGACGAGCCTGGAGGGAATGTTAGTTAAATGCTAAATTAGTCCGACGTTCAGTCTGAATTCTAGAAAATAATTGAGGTTAATTTTAGTATATTAAATGGAAATTTAGGAAATTAAAAAAATGAACGCTTTTCTGACGATGAAGTTTGACTGCCCTGTACGCAGGGAGTACACAGTGAGGAACAGTACTATGAGGAAGCAATGCACAGCGAGTGGAGAAATTTCCAAATTTTAAAAGTCTAGAGAGCTGACCTGTTGAATCTTGCATGTGTTCATCCAGTCGATGTTTTTATCCAGAATCTTAACGCACGTTTTACCGTACGATTACCAACTTTTTACTACAACACCATAATTTTCTATTACAGCAGTACAAATGTTCTATTACAGCAGTACAATCATTCTATTGTGGCAGTACAAGCGTTCTGTTATCGCAGTGCAAACGTTCTATTATGGCAGAACAAACATTCCATTATGGCAGTACAAACGCTCTGTTATAGCAGTTCAAACGTTCTATTATAGCAGTACAAATGTGCTGTTATAGCAGTACAAACGTGCTATTATAACAGTACAAACGTTTTATTATAGCAGTACAAACGTGCTGTTATAGCAGTACAAACGTTCTATTATAGCAGTACAAACGTGCTGTTACAGCAGTTCAAACGTGCTATTATAACAGTACAAACGTTCTATTATAGCAGTACAAACGTGCTATTATAGCAGTACAAGCGTGCTGTTATGGCACTACAAAGAAACAAAATTTCTCTGATCAGCGGCACGATTTACACAATGTTTTCCCATGGAAATAACGCTAGTCGAACTTCAAAATTCCATTCGGGAAACTGATAGGTAAAGTATCGCTAAATCAAATTCACTTGGACTGCAAGTGTTGAGTTACAAGTGCATCAAAAATATATTCTTCTAGATCTGCCTAAACTTCCTCGTCGCCCACACCTCATCGTTTTGAAAATTATTCGCAATCGAATACCGGTATTCTCAATGGTATGATCACGCTACCAAAGTAACGCGGATAAATAAATGAATAATAAGTCGAGGGATTTTTCTTTTTTTGTAGCTCAGTACGCGTGAGAAGGGAACGCTAGAGAGCCGCCGGGTCAAGGACTGGCTTGAGTGTCAGTCGTGATGGCTTATTGGGACTTGTGAGTGGCTGGAGCTGCGGCCGGCAGGGGCTGACGACTCTTTTTAGTGTCAGCCGTGATGACTTCTTGGGACTTGTGAATGACTGGAGTTGTGGCTGCCAGGGACTGACGACACTGACTTGATCGAGTGTCAGCTGTGATGGCTTCTTGGAACAATTGTGAGTGACTGTGAGTGGCTGGCCACACTGCTTGAGTGTCAGCTGTGTGGCTTATAGGGACTTGTGAGTGGCTGGAGCTGTGGCTGACAACGCACGAGAACTAGCTGGTCAGTGGTCATTAGCCTTTAGGCTCCACTGGCTTCGAATGACTGAAGGATATTCAGGCACAGCCTAAAAGACTGACTATAACTGGCAGAATTGAGTGACTGAATAAATGTAAAACAGTTTTCAGAGAGTGAGTTGAAATTGATAACCAAGTGGTTCACCAAGACTGTTTTCTTTAGATAGTGTGTAATGAGAGATGGTAAATTATATTCGGAACAAATTATTGACGATTTTTTAAGTAGAAATTAGACGCTGTGTGTCAGAGCTGAAAGCTGCCATCATTTCCAAAATATTCTTGGGATAATAACGCTCATTCAGCAAAAATGATCTAGCCTTCCTCATATCATCTACATGTGCTAATCACATAGTTGTTCCAATGAAATGTTAGGAAGCGGTATGCAAAAATAGTCAGGATTTCAAAGCACATAAATGACAAAATAAAAAAGGTACACGATTTCAGAGAGTTTTTCTACAATTTAAAGAGTTTGAAAAAGCGTCTAGACTCGAAAAGTTAAGTCCTATTACTCCACTAGTCATGAATAACAATTTTCCTGTTCTACCTTCCTAAGCTACATACTTTTCCCGCTCATGTTTCTTATTCTAATATTCAACGTAAGGGCTCAAGTGTCTAACATATTATTTTAATCTCTGTGTGACTCTTCACATGTGAATGTTTCAGACCCGTGGCTTCATCACGCGCATCAGATGGTATGGGTGCCGTCTGTGTGGCGATGTAAGTATATCTTGAAACACTAAAATGTACGCTGAAGTTCTCACTGGTTCCCAAAGTGGACCAGATCTACCCGTTGGCTTGGTATAAGGAATGCACTCATGGGCCAATATAAACGTTAATGAGGCAGCGAGATGGAACATTATATCTTTACATCACTGGAAAAGGAAACAGGTTTGGAAAACAGAGTTCATCTCTTTAATACATTGTCTGCACCGGCAGAAAGCGTTCTTTCCACAGGCCTTTATGTCAAATGGTATTTTTGATACCAACTCAACCTAATCAGCCAGATGGGCAATCTTTTCTTCGTTCATTCCTTTACAAAATAAGTGAAGAACGTGGGTCTTGTATCCCAAGACCCACAAGATTAAGATATGTACGTAGACACCAACCCATCAATGAAACAGGCACTCCGGCTACAGTGGGACTAAATTCAAACTAAGGATAGCAGGAAGGAAAAACAGTATACATGATACGGAAGCAGGAAGTGTCTCGGCAGTCTCCCTCGCTGAGAAATGCGGAGAAACAGACCTCGAAATCGGCGTCACCTTGACGAGACTCAAGGGAACTGCGATGTGTTGACCCCGACGCTTTCTCGAGCCCCAGACCATGGAAGACTGGGAGAACTCTCCATTCGAGATTATGTAGAGTTTGCGTAATCCCGATTTTGATCGAACGGTACGTAAAGATAACAAAAAAAGGATTTCGAATGGATTAGGGGGATTGAAGATTTTGTTTCAGGTGCGTTTATTTTGTTGCTATGATGATATTTTGGTGTAATTTTGCTGGTATGCTGATTCATTCACTCCATCTCGTTCGTCGGTGTTGCTAAACTGTAGAATATTTCGTCAGTTCGTCGCATTTACGACGATTTTTTCGATCTCGCTCGCTCACAATTTGTTTCATGACAATCACACGTGTTTTCTGGATTTTTGATTTATAATAACTACGATCATGAAACCCCATTTGACGACCCTCATTATTGATTCAATATGCACCGTTAAATGTTATTCAATACCATACAAAATATACAATGAAAATTGTTATACTACGCATCGGTATATCGAAATATATACCTACATTATATTATTTAACGATATACGTGATACGACGTAAATAATCAAATCGATGTATTAATTAGTTTTGACGGTCTCTCTGTATTGCAAGTTTGTGTTTGATTGTGCCTGGAATTGTGCCTTGTGCAACACATGTGCCCTTTTGAGCACAAACATATATCGCTAGACCTTGTGTTAGATTGTGTGCAGTGTGACTGCTCATAGTGCGCTTGTTTGTGCATTTATGTACGGACGTTCGTATGTAAGCCCTGTCTCGTAGAGTCAGTTTGTGTCCCCGTTTCACAAAGTCGGTTTGTTTACCTTCTACGCGTGCTTGACTTTAACATTAGTTTGTTTACCATGTTCGTTTAATTATTTACTCTTCTTTACTGTTTTTACATAGGTTGGTTTGTTGAACCTTATTCATAGTATTTTTGTTTGTTAGCTGTCAATGTTTGTTTGGTAGCTGTACGGGCTTGTTTGGTAGCTGTTCGTGTTTGTTTGGTAGCTGTTCGTGCTTGTCTTGTGTAATCAGCCAGCTAGTAGTGCTACACTAGATCCATGTTTGGATTATTTTTGGCAGTCGGATTGGACCATCCTTTTGTCTGAAACGAACCTGGACGCACGCATGGTTTTTTCACGCGATTCTCTCATTAATTTCTCGACTTTCACGGCCTTCTTGCTAATTTTGCTGCTTTGCGTGCTTGTTTTGTCGAAGCACTAACAGGTTTGCTTGCTTGCCCTACTTGGGTGTGTTTGTCTGTTGCCTGCAAACACGAGGCGTCGCCAGACTGCAGGTCTGTTGCAGGAGCCTTACAGGGCGGGACCGCTTTACCTCTCTCATTATTGTCGATGACGCTCGCATTCCTGCCTTGTATGACACTAATGGCTGTTGACTCACGGAGACAATCATCATTCTCTGACGAACGTTGATAGCAACTGACTTAAAGAAATGTGTTTGTAATCATTGACTTATAATGCTTATAATGATTGAGTAACAGAGATTAATAATCATTCATTGATGAAAGTTGATAGTTATTGACTTGAAGGTGTGTACAGGGCGTGTCATAATTAACTTATAAGCCTTACATCGGTTGAGTGGCCGACACTATTAATCATAGGTAATCACTGATGAACGTTGATAATAATTAACATAGATTTATGTATGTGTCATAACTGACTTTAAGAGGCCCATTTCCTTTGACTTGGAGCGACAAATAAGGATATTATTTTTGACGACCTTGAATTCTCATGACCTAGTGGCATGAATGAGTTATTAGTGATCAAAAAGCTCTAAAGAAAAATTATAGACTCGCAGAGTCGGATGACTATAGACGAAGAACGTATAAATTTAAATGACTAAACTCTACACTATCAAACTCTCCATCAATCACGAACACACCAAAACGCAAACAAGCACACAAACTCTTCTAAATCGTGTCCAGATTGCATTTGGCTGCATGAAGTTGTACGAGTGCAGAATGTAAACAAACTACACTGCTCCTTGAATACGTGTATAGAGTTGATGTATAATAGTGTTTTAATTTTATTTATTGGCAGTTGTTAGTCATGTAGGTGCTATTTTTATATTGGTAATGAAGTTTTTGCTCGTCTTTGAAAAATCCGAAGCCGTCGATCTTCCATTCCGGTAGATTGCAAGCTACTATTTATGCAGCTGCCAGCTACTATCCATGCTAAATTAACTAATTCTTAATTTAAACAGGCTCATAGGACAATATTAAGCGATTATTAAATGAATAAATTACCAAAATAATCGTGGTACCGCTGGAATGCAGCCGAGAAATCGCATCCAATTCAACTTTTTCTGACTATGATTGCCCATTATTTTTTACCTTCACGTATTTGATCAGTTATGACATAACTTCATCGATAGGGCAGCAAAAAAAGATCCAGACTGAGCATTGGCTTCTCTTGGGACAGAGAATCTAAACTTGAGCTTTGTAGCGGGATTCCAAAGCTATAGTCGGTTTACTCGCGCAACATCACAGAGCGCATCTTTCTCTAGATGGCCACACTCGTATTCCTTACAAGAGACGGTATGGTGAGAGGCAGAAACTTTGGGAGACGATTAGTAAGATTCGACGCGGTCTTTTTCTCACACTCGTGTACGTTGTGTATAGATTTGTGCTTTTCTTGCTTACTCTATTCCTTATAAGCCTTCCCTCTATATTTCCATGCATCCATCAATCCTTCCATTGATTCAGCTATTAATTTATGTGCATACACTTCCGTCAATCCAACAGTCGCTCCGTCCATACATTTCTGTTCACCCATCCTTTCAGTTATCCACTTACGTATTCCTATATCAATTTATCTATCCTTCCATCAATGAGTCAATCATTATAATCATCCATTCAACCTTCCTTTCATCCACACATTCAACTGCGCTTCGATCTCCAGCTCTGCTTCCTTGCATCCAGAACTTCACGACTGATTAAATGTAACTCGTCTCATTCATCAATTCATTCTTTGATGAATTTATGAATTAATTTATGATGAATTGAATACATTAATTTAAAGCATCAATTCATTTATGAATAATTTAGTACACCAATTCATAAAATATAACTGAGCTCATTAATAAACCCATTTTCCTGCTAACTACGTTGAATGCACTTCACTCTGATGTTACTATCAATGATGATATAATAGTGATGGAGTTCTTAATGGTTATTTATAGCTACATGAGCAACCGCTATAAGCGTGACGATGATGGTGATGGTGATAATGTTGACACAGAGACATTACGCAACAATGCTGATGACAGCAACAATATCGAACACGGCTTTTTCAGTCGTACCTGTACCAATAGACTCTGAAATGCTTTCAGTATACTCATATACCTGGGTATGTATCACCCTTGCTGTATCATCGTTGTGTACAGGGCTGTGCAGTGGGGTTAGTGCACAGCTTTGTTCGGTGCATCAAAGCACAGTAAGGGGCTGTGCAGTGCATTACGGGAGCGTCAGTTTTGCACAGCACGTAGCACAGGTGTCTGTGCTGCACGATAGAGTGCACATGTGCTTGTGTTACGTAGTAAAGTGCACAGGTGTTTGTGTTGCAAATCACTGTGCAGGAATACCAATAGCAGAGTTCTCACAGCTCTGCACAGCTCTGCACAGCTCTGAATAGCTCTGCCCGTCTCTGCACGGCTCCGCACAACGCAGGCAACAGGACCGTGACCGCAAAGACCGCAAGCACAGCAGTGAAGCTCTGCCTCTCTCGGGTCACCTTGGTGGTGGTGGCGTGGTGGTGTGGTGGTGTGGTGGCGTGGTGGTGGGTTGTGCTTGCTGTTCCGGAAGGTTGTGTTTGTTTTGATGCCAACGCTAGAGGTGGTGCTGCTGGTGGTGCTGCTAGTGGTGCTGGTGGTGATGCTGCTGGTGGTGCTGCTGGTGGTGCTGAGGCGCTAGGTCCCGTTAAGAAAGCTGAGCCAATAAGGGCATGCCTGCTTGCAGGGACTGCCGACACCTGAGGGACAAAGACCAAGATTATCATTCACGCAAAGATATTTGAGGCACTCTAAAATCTAAATGACACATTAGGCATAAATTGACTTAATTATTTTGATATTCTCGAGCATTAAACGTTCATGTCATCAATGCCGAAAAAAAGAATGGATAAGAAACTCTTGTTTATCAATAGTCAGAAAAAGAGACGAATTCCTCATCAGAAATTTATTAAGAATGAACATCGAGTAAAACCAACGGACAAGCCCCGCACTCGTCAATGTGCCAGCTACAAATTTTCTGAGGTATAACTTGGTGTTAAAATTCAGCGAACTCGAACGCATGAGGAGCCTGTTCTGTGTAGGAACATGTTCTGAATTTTGTCTGTTAAGAACAGACAAAATTCCGTGTATTTGAATAAAATACGTTATTGCAGGTGAAAGTATGCAGCACCAGCACTGAATACTTCCTGAATACTTTCTGGTCGTAGACGACTTGACCAACAAACTCATGCACGACTAATTGCCTCACTTGAATAGTACCTGAAGGGCCTGCAAAATAAGTCAACATTTCACAGTTGTTTGTAGCGTCATCGTGGTATCGCTCGAGTCGGACGTGCCACGTCTCAGTAAACTATGATCAACTATGATAACTATGACCAACTATGATCATCGAGGATCAACTATGATCAACTATGATCGACTATGGTCAACTATGATCAACTATGAACAACTATGAACTACTATGATCAACTATGATCAACTATGATCAACAATGATCAACTATGATCAACTATGATCAACTATGATAACTATGATCAAATTTGTCGGGGTTCAGCAAACTGTGAGCGCGAAGATTGGAAAACACCCTCAGGAACGTTAGAGCAGAGTTTAGAGTGCTTATGGTCGCTGATGTTGAAAAGTAAGAAGGTGATGTGTGAAACTGAAGAAGAGTAGGAGAAGAAGTAAAAGTGGAAAATGCAGGCAGGGAAATAAATGGAGCATCTGAGGAAAAGAAAAACGAGAAGAAGAGGAAGGAGAGTGCAGTGAAAGGAAAGGGAAAAGAGGGAAGAGAAGCAAAGCAGAAGGAAATATAGGAAACAGAATAGCGAAAAGTAGCTAAGGAAAAGAGCGAAAAAATAAAAAAAGGAGAGTAGAGCAGCCGACACAATACATCGAAAAAGGGGAGAAAACCACAAAAAAGAAGAAGAGGAAGACCACAAAGATCAAAAGGAGACGCTTCACAAAGAAGATGAGCGGAAGACCACAGAGAAGAGGAGCAAGCAGACCACAGAGGAGAGGAGCAGGCAGACCACAGAGAAGAGGAGCAGGCAGACCACAGAGGAAAGGAGCAGGCAGACCACAGAGGAAAGGAGCAGGCAGACCACAGAGGAGAGGAGCAGGCAGATCACAGAGGAGAGAAACAGGCAGACCACAGAGAAGAGGAGCAGGCCGACCAGAGAGGAGAGGAGCAGGCAGACCACAGAGAAGAGGAGCAGGCAGACCACAGAGAAGAGCAGGTGTAACGAAATTCGGAATATGAGAAGGAATATAGATT